>ML426204.1:5793-70625 GCA_005239525.1 Nicotiana knightiana
AGCTCAAGTTAGCCTTCATACTTAGACAACACATGCACACAAACAAATTAGGCGTTTGACAGTTTCATTATTGAGACGAATTAAATCCATTAAACCCTATAGGCATGGTTTCTAAGTGACATTGGAATTCAAACATGCAGGCAAATTTAGATGCAAGGTGCTATTTCTAAGCGACTACATAATTGCCTACTGATTACAGGTTATAAGCGATAAAACCTATATACATGATATCTAGGTGAGTTACGTAGTAATTAGGAGTGATAACCATGGAAATATTCAGAATTACTCAGTTTGATCCTATGGGCATGCTTTCTAATAGTGGTAACGAAACAATGTTCAATATTAATACTTAAAAGCGAATGGGATCACCCTATAGACATGATTTCAACAATTAGCGATTGAAATTGGCTTTAGCTCCTATAGGCATGTCTCCTAAGTGAGCAGTCATGACAAATACACATTAACCAATTAAAACCCTATAGACATGATTTCTAAAATGCATATTTGTAGAACATGAGCTAACATGACCCTATGGTCATAATGTCTAGTTGATATGCTATAATGCAAATTGAACATTGGTCACTTTATTTACTATAGGCATGATATCTAGCATGTAGAAGCAGAATATGTTAAACGAATTAAACACCTATAGGCAGGTTATCTAACACACACNGCGGATTGGTCATGGCAAGAGCACATAGAGTGGTAACAATAATCATAAGAGCATACCACATTTAGAGTAAAGGTCTTAAACAAGTTGGGCAGGTTAATAACATCAATTAACCACTGGAAGTTCATAATTAGGCAGAGAACATGGATTAAACCATGTAATCAAACAGAATATTCAACTAAGCATGCTTTTATTATGTCTAAATTAACCAAGTTAGGTGCAAAGACAACATTAAGCTTGCAATTATAGGCAGAATCAAACAGGAAAAGAGTCAGGAGAACATATCAGATCATGAAATTTAGAGAACATGCTAATTAGAACATAATAAACGTTGCGAAAGTTAGAAACTAACCAGTGATTGTTCAACAAACCAGAAAAGAACTGCAGTAAGGACCCAGAGTCCTGAATGTGTCAAGTTCCAAAGTTTTCAAGAACCCAGGGCAGTGCTCACACCCAAGAGAGGTCGAGAAGAATAGAAAGTCGGTGGCCTTGGATTTCATCCGGTCAAGAGCCAAACAAAACAGAGTAGAAAGTAAACACATAGTAGAAACCTCAATTTTGGTGAAAAATAATGATTGAAATTCTGTCCACAAAGGGGAAGGGGGATGGGTTTATATAGTACTAGAATAAGCACATAAATAAGGAAATACAAACAAATAAACCATAAAAGGATAGAAAAACACATAAATCAATTAAAATCGGACTAGGAGAAGAAGCCGGTAAACCCTAGTTTTTTTAGGAAAAACAAATATTAAATAAATATTACTAGAATATACACGAAAATAATAACATAGGACGAATGTGGACATAATTAACACTTAAAATCAAAGAATCGAACCAATTTTGGTTCGATCTAAAGAGATCTGAAAACCCTAGTTTNGGCAAGATTTCTACCCGTTTCATACGAATATTAAAATAAACCCACTTTCCCAATTTTACTAACACCCTAGTTGTTATTAAAATATTATTACAGACCCAATGAATGGAATAAGTTACAGAGTTAGAAAATAGCTATAGTGGACCTAAGGCAGGCCCAAAGTATACCCATCCCGACCATGCCTTCAATATCATATCCAATAGGTTTCAACATAGCCCATAAACAATCTCCATTTACACAAAATAGCCCATATCCAGTAACCATAATTTTGATTAAAAGTCCCAGGAGAATAGCCATTTACTCAAACCAACTGGTTTATCCAGTAGGTAAAAACGGGGGCAAGTTGAGCAATTAGGGATTAGTGGCAGAGAAACCTGGACCCTAGTGTGTCAGAGTTCCCAAGGGCTTCAAGAACCCAGGGCAATGCTCACACTAGGAAGGTTGGTAGAGGAGACTTGGGGGGGGANTAGCAGGAAATACACAGAGATTCGTACCCATAATAGAACAAAGGATGAATATAGACGAAATAACAGAAAGGTCAAGGATTTGAACCGATTTTAGATCGATCTTGATGAGATCTGCTTGCCATGTTTAGACAAGCATTATAGAAGAGTAACCAGTACCGGGGAGAGGCCGTATATGGAAAAGAATAGCCATAGAATCCCATATTGTGTGGGATTAGGAGAGATTTTAGGAGGGGGGGGGGAGGGGAGGGGGGTGACTTGGGTTCTTAGGAGGGAGAAGGGAGGTAAGGTTATAAGGGCGGAAGACGGTGAGAATGAGGTTAGGGTTAGGGGGTTTGGGGTAATTAAAAGGGGGAAGTTGTCGTGGGTCGTTGATCTCAGAGATCAACAACCACAATTAGAAGGGGGGCTGGGTTGGGATAGGTTTGGACGGGTCACGACCGAGTTGTGGGATTGTGTTAATTTGTTTTGGGCTAGGGTATTAGGTTTTTGGCTATTGCTTGGTCCAAAAAATAGGTAGGATTTAGGCTAGTTTTTTAAATACCCAATATTAAATAAAAAATAATTTATAAAAGTAATTAATAAATAAAAAAATATTATTTGTGCACTAAAATACTTAAAAATAATTATTTAACATTATAAAAATATAAGAAGTTATTATTTGCATAAATAATGCAATTATACATGAATATGAGCTATTATTGCAAAAATATGCAATTAGCCCTAAAATGCAAATGTAAGTATAAAAAATGCCATAAAAAAATTTAAAACATACATGTTTGTGTAAATGATAAGTTTAGATCATAAAAATAATTTGAAGGATAATTACTGGATATTTATATAATAAAAATGCAGAAATAGGTTGATTTAAAGCCTTTAAAATTATGGAAAATTATGAAAATGCTTGTATGGCTTATAAGCTAAATGATGATGCATATATACTATATATATATATATATATATATATTTAAAAATATTAGGGAAAAAATTGGGTATCAACAACTGCCCCTCTTNGAGGGAAAAAATTAGGTATCAACAACAGGTAGGGAATAAGGTTTCAAAGGGAGAAAACTCCCTACAACCCTCATAGCAAGTATGTAATTGTACCCGACAATTGGCTATGTACCCACTGTGGTAACAATGAGCATTTCAAAGAAAACTGCAAGGCCAGGGTTCAGTCTCTTCAGAAAAATAAGGTTTTTGCTGAAAGAGTAACTACTGCTAGAGGACCTGGTGCCACTCATAGAAAACGCATATTACCTGCATGGACTAAAAGATCACTCATTCATCCCTTTTCATTACAAGGGACCCAAACTTGTTTGGGTTCCTAAATCTAACCCTTGATTTCCTTGTGCATGGAGCAGTGAAAGGAAGCAGCCAGCAGTGGTACATGGAAAGTGGATGTCCAAAGCACATGACTGGAAATACCATGGATTTTCTTTCACTGAAAGCCCTGCAAGGAGGGATTGTATCCCTTGGAAATAGGAAAAAGGGGTACATTCTAGGTGTTGGAAGGATTGGGAAATTACTCACTCACTCAATTGAGAACGTGTACTATATCAATGGCCTCAAGTGCAGTCTCTTGAGTTTTTCTCAAATATGCGATAAGGGAAACAAGGTAGAGTTCTTGTCCAAATTATGCATAGTCACAAATCTTGTAACTGGTGAAGTGGTGCTTGTGGCTAAAGGATACAAAAGTATCTACGTTGCGGATTTTGAGTCTCTACAAAGTGGTGATCTATGCTGTTTGAAAGAAATTGATAAGGATGATGAACTGTGGCATAGAATGCTGGGGCATGCAAGCTTCTCTCTACTGAATAAACTGGTTCAGAAGGACCTAGTTCATGGTCTGCCCAAGTCAAGGTTCAAGGAGCACACAGTGTGTGATGCCTGCGCAAGAGGAAAGCATGTAATTTCTTCATTCAAGCCCAAAAAGGACGTTAGCACCTCAAAACCACTTGATCTTCTTCATATAGATCTATGTGGACCAATGAGGGTGCCAAGCAGGGGAGGAAAAAAGTGCATCTTTGTAATAGTGCATGACTACTCCAGGTTCACCTGGACTCTGCTCCTCAAAACCAAGGATGAAACCTTTCAAGTATTTATGGCTTTTGTGAAGAAAATTCAAGTAAAGATGGAATCGAAAGTAGCCTGCATCAGATCAGATCATGGAATAGAATTTGATAAAGCAAAGTTTGATGAATTCTGTAATGAAAATGGCATTACCCACAACTTCTCAGCCCCAAGAACACCACAACAAAATGGAGTTGTGGAAAGGAAGAACATGACTCTTGAAGACATGGCACGAACAATGTTGATTGATAGTGGAATTTCTAAGAACTTCTGGGCAGAAGATATCAACACTGCCTGCTACTTGGTGAACATGTTCATGATCAGGTCTCTCTTGAACAAAACTCCCTATGAGTTGCTGAATGGAAGGAAGCCCAAGATGACTCACTTGAGAACATTTGGATGCAAAATCTATGCCCTAAACAATGGAAAGGATGAACTTGGAAAATTTGATGCAAAAAGTGATGAAGGAATCTTCCTGGGTTACTCTTCTCAAAGCAAAACCTACAAGGTATACAACAAACGAACCCAGTGTGTGGATGAGAGTGTACATGTGATTTTTGATGAGTCTCATCTCTCCCGTGAGAAGAGAAAGAATGATGATCAAGATGGAGAACCTTAGTTGGTTCCAGGAGAAGTTATTGATATGGAAAATGGAAAGGCATACATGATGAGCCATGTCAAGGAAACAAGTGAAGACAATACAAACACTTCCTCATCAGTTGGATAGGAACCAGGTTCTACAGTCACAACCACTGAAGCTGCAGATAGAGTGGTTGATACAGTTCAAGGTACTCCTCCAGTAGCAGAAAGAAGCATCCAAGAAACTCAGTCAGGCATGACCAGCTCCTCTACAAATGAGATTCAAGTGCCAAACTGGAAGCACAAAAGCTCACATCCTCTTGACAGTATAATAACCTCTATGGATTCAGGAGTTTAAACCAGATCAAAAGCCAAAAATTCACTTGCTTTTTCAGCATTTCCCTCCCAAATAGAACCCAAAAATATTAACAAAGCCTTGAAAGATACAGATTGGATCATAGCTATGCAAGATGAGCTGCATCTATTTGAGAGAAACAAAGTATGGCACTTGGTACCCAAGCCTCCAGATCGAACCATCATTGTGACCAGATGGGTATTCAGGAACAAGCTTGATGAGTTGGGGACACAAAAAGAAATAAGGCAAGGCTTTTGGTTCAAGGCTACAATCAGGAGGAAGAAATTGATTATGATGAGACATTTGCTCCAGTTGCTCGAATAGAGGCTATCATAATTCTCATTTCCTTTGCATCTCATATGGAATTCACTCTGTTCCAAATGGATGTTAAAAGTGCATTTCTAAATGGCTTCCTCAAGAAGACGTCTATGTCAAGCGACCTCCAGGATTTGAATGTCATGAGCATCCTGAATATGTGTTCAAATTGGACAAGGCTTTGTATGGGTTGAAGCAGGCTCCTCGAGCTTGGTATGAAATGTTGTCAAAATTTCTCCTAGAAAATGGTTTTGCAAGAGGAAAAATTGACAACACTCTGTTTCTTAAGAAACGAGGGTGGAATCTGCTCATTGTTCAGGTATATGTCAATGATATCATTTTTGGGGCAACGACAGATTCTCTGTGTGAGGAATTTGCAAAACTCATGGGAAGTGAGTTTGAGATGAGCATGATGGGAGAGTTGAATTTCTTCTTGGGACTTCAAGTGAAGAAGTCCACAAAGGGAATATTTATATGTCAGCAAAAGTACATCAAGGAGCTTCTGAAAAGGTTTGACATGGAAGCATCAAAAGTGATTGACACTCCCATTGCCACTGCTACTCGCCTTGATATGGATGAACCTGGCTCTCCGATGAATCAAACCATGTATAGAGGAATCATTAGATCTCTCATGTATCTTACTACAAGCAGACTAGATATCGTATTCAGTGTGGGTCTGTGTGCAAGATTCCAGTCAAATCCTAAAGAATCTCATATGAAGGCTGCCAAAAGAATCTTGAGATATCTTAAGGAAACGCATAACTTATTCTTTATTGCCCTTCATGTGATAATTTAATCTTATTGGGTATGTTGATGCTGATTATGTAGGTTATCAGGTGGACAAGAAGAGCACATATGGAGTGGCTCACTTTTTGGGTTCATGTCTTATCTCATGGGGGACTAGGAAGCAAAATTCAGTGGCACTGTCAACAACTGAAGCAGAATATGTTACAACTGCTTCTTGCTGTGCTTAACTATTGTGGATCAAACAACAACTAGAAAACTTTGGAGTATACACTGACTTTGTACCTCTCTTGTGTGACAATACCAGTGCACTCAACATGGCCAAAAATCCAGTCCAACACAAGAGAACCAAGCACATTGATGTGAGACATCACTTTCTCAGAAATAACGTTGAAAAGGGGCTTATTTGTATGAAGTTCTGCAACACAAAAGAACAAATTGCAGACATCTTTACCAAAGCCTTAAGCAGAGAACACTTTGAGAGAAGCCGGCTGACACTGGGGCTAATAAAGCCTAACTGAGGACCCGGTACCCAACATATGGCTATGAATGTCATATACAGGTAAAACTAGCTAAAGTGTTTTCTGGCCAAGTCTAACTCACTTCTATACCATTACAGGTATACACGCATGATTATTACAAAAGCAGCTAAAACAATACATGATCGGTAAAAGAGGCATAAACACACTTGCAAGAGATTGGTAAGAGAACCTGGTTCTTATGACATAGGTTAGTAGTCTCTTGTTTTCTCACACTCAATTTAAAATGAAAAAAAAACAATTCCACATCATCAGCTTTTCAGTTTCTTTATTTCACGTCTTTTCTTTCAATATCGTTTCATCTTTCTCCGAAGCGAAGCATCTCCCCATGTACTTGCCGCTGTTTCAAAACCTGTTTCCCTTCTCTCAAACACTCTTCCAGCAAACCTTTACCATGGTTGAAAATCAAACACCCCCTCTTACAACTGATGATAAACCTATTGAGTCCTCACCCGTAAAAAGTCCATCAGTCGTTTCTTCTCCCACCACTGTTTCTAGTAAACCCTAAACTAGTGTCTTCTCCACACTCCACCCCTCTCTCTACCCACTCTGACTCTGGTCCTCTCCCAAGTGGTGAAGAATCGATTAAACCTGATAATGTCAGTATTCCTCCATTGTCGCATGAAAAGCACAACGAGCAGAGTAAAGAGGAAAGTTTATTTCCAGAAGAAAATTAGGGTCAGTCGTCCTCTGCAGTGGAAATATCAATGATCAGTCCAGAAATCGCTAAGGCAATTATAGAAGGTTGTGATTCTACATGTATTTCCGCTTCTCCTTTTACTGCTTTTATGGAACCTTAAGAGAGGGATGCTATAGAAAACATGCTCTCTATTGCTGCTGAGGGGGTGATTGTTAATGATAACTTTAATAAGTTTGAGTTTCAGGGGGAAGAGACTCAGCCCTCAGTGGGGGAAGGAACACTTGTGCCCTTTGAACAACCGGCACATGAAGAAACTACTAGGACTCCACTTGATGGACCTGATCCCTCTCATGAGGATCCACGTCTGGAATCATCATCCCAGGCTAGTTTTGACACTGCTCCTTCTCCTCACTTTGATGCTGAGCCTTTGAACATGGTACCACCCGAGATGAGGTTTAGTGATGAAGAGGATTTAGATGATGTGGTGTTGAGTAAGTTTGTCAGGGAAAGGAAGCCACCTCCCAAGTGACCCACTACCAGGTTGAAGAAAAAGGAGGCTTTTGAGTCTTCCCTCAAGAAGAGTAAGATGAGTCGTAGGAAGAAGAGATTAGTAAAGGATGTACAAGTTGTGGTTGATAAGGATATACTAGTTATTGCAGTCGATACGGAAGCTGTAGAGGAACCAAGTTCCTTAACTAAGAGGCCCCTGCGGAAGAAGCACTCTCTTTCTCATTCTAATACTGAGAGTCCTTCTAAGAGTGTTGATGGTACACCTAGTGAAAAGTTGATAAGGATTTCCAGTAAAACCCCAGTGAAAGTCAGTGACAAGTTGAAGGATGTGGAAGTGGAAGTGTCTGATGAGAACATGCAAGTGAAGTCTGGTGAGAAGTTTCAGTCCTGTGAGAAGTCAGTGAAATAAAAATTGGTGGATGATGAGGAACCCGGTTCCTCTAAAAAGTAAAAAGTGGTAGCATCTCTGGAAAGGAAAGATTGAGGTACTAAAAGGTGTTGTGTGGTCGTACATTTGACTCTGAAATTTCTGATATGGTTGGAATGCATCAAGTGGTTGAGATGTGTGAGTTTCAATAGTGGGCAAAACTGTTCAATGTGGATGTGCCAAAAGTGTATGAGGAAGAGGTAGAGTGTTTTCACACCGACCTCTTCACTATTGAATCTGATCACATCTGTGCATTGGTATATAGTGTTGATATTGTATAGATTCTACTGTACTGCGAGAGATTCTCAAGGTTCCTGCTGAGGGTTTGTCATTCATCCGTGGTGCTTGCAACTCGAACTTTCATAATGCAATTGTCAAAGAAAGAGCAGTGCAATAAGGGGAACGGGTACATAAAAAGGCACTTCTTCCGGTTTACCAGTTGCTCTTTTTGAGTTAGTCAACAAAGTCCTGCTTCCTCATGCTGAGAGGAGATCCATCACCTCAAAGGCTGATTTGGTTCTGATGGAAGCATAGGACAGTTTCAAAACTGTCAATCTGCCTGGTATAATGATGGAACATATGCAGAAGGTGGTAGAGTTCAAAGATGGAAACCACGGCCTCCCCTATGGTTTTCTCCTTATGCGCGTGTTCAAGTACTTTAAAGTGCCTTTGGGACAGCCAAATTAGGGACCAAGAAGCATACCTTCTCAAAGATTTTTGATTGAGAAATCGGCGGGCCCAGTGAGCTCTCCAATAGTGCACCGAAACGGGGCCGGAGAGACGGTAAACCAGTAGAAGAGTGTGAGTGCATTGACAAAAGTGGAGGAGTAGGCAGCACTTCAACTATCTCCCAGCTCATTAACGCCCAGAATCGCGCTACTGATGAGATAAAGAAGCTAAAAGCTCGAAATGCTATATTAGAGACTCAGCTCAGTCAGGTACAGGAGGCACCAAGATCTTCCAGTTCTTTGAACTCAGAGGTTTCCCGTCTAACCAAAGAAAATGTTGATCTTAGACAACAGGTTGAGAACCTGAAGGAGAAACTGCTCAATGAGGAAAAGTCTGCCAATACCCGGATGTATCTTGTTCTCAAAACTCTTGCCACCTCTTCCAAGCCCTCTTCCTCTAGTGTCCCCTAAACATGTCCCCTCAGTTACCAATTCTCAGTTTATCTCTTTTTGTTGTTTTTGATGATGTTGTGGTGTTTGTTTTTTTTTTCTTTTTGGTTGTGGATGGAAAACACTGATACTGCTCCCGAATGTAACAGTCCAATAATGCTTTTAATGCAAGCTTTCCCTTCTTTTGCTGTTAATGATCATGCTTTTCTATATCTATTTTCTATCATGTTTGTGTGCGCACAAGTGGCATGAGTTAGCTACGCTAGACTTCTTTATGTTGTTTGCTTGTATGTGTTTTTAATGATGCCAAAAATGGGGAAGATAAATTGAGACTTAAGAAAGAAGCAGTGCACCGATTAAGGGAGAAGTACAAACTAAGGGGGAACCTTGTGAGGTTCTTGGTACAATATATGGTTTTTGTGGCTCTTTGCAGGATTATCAATTTTTAAGTTTGTCATAATCAAAAAGGAGGAAATTGATAGGTTATAAGTACCTTCTGTTTATGTTTTGATGATCTAACAAACTTATTATCAAGAACCAGATAAGGAACCTGATGCACTCTTGGTTCACAACCTAAATACCTGACTCAAGCTAGAAAGAGTTGTCAGAACTTCAGAAGATAAAGAATCAACACAGGAAACAGGTGATCTCGGGGTTCCCTACGAAGTCAACTCTCCACAACTGGAAAGTGACTGACTGCACTGTACACGCAAAGAATACAACATAGTGCAACAATCATTTCCATTGGTAAGGACTTTGTATCATTGTTCCATTTAGTGCTTACATCATTCGAGTGATTTCATCCATGTTGTATTAACATTAATGTTACAACAAATCATCATTTGAACACTTGAGAATTTATTTAAGCACTCTAAGCATCTGATTATCAAGAATACAATTCTCAAGTGCATCAAGAACAAAGTACATCACTGCTACAGACCAACCAGTTCCTACATCAAGTCTTTTTATGTTCTTAGTTGAGTTGTAACTTTGTAATTGTTCTTCATTGTAATTTATACTTAGCTTGTCTAGAAGCAATAAATTAGGAAAACCTTTAAATCATAAACTTCAGTGTTTGTATCGTGGCTAGAGTTAGTCATGTGTTGAAGTCTTTGTAATAGGTGTATTGAAAAGTGGCTTGTAATAGGTGTATTACAAGTTAGTGAGGGATTAAGAGTTTAATTCCTAGGTTGCATAGTTTGTAATCTAAAAGGTTGCTCATAGTGAAGTTGAAATCCTACAAGTGTAGGTCGTGGTTTTTAATCTTATAGAGCCGGAAATTTTCCACGTAAAATTTCCCTGCGTCATTTACTTTCTGTTGTGCAAGTATAATCTGTGGAAACTAATATAGAACCTGGTCTCTATATAGTTTGGCGGATCCTTAGATTCTATCACATTTGATATTAATGTTCATTAGAGAAAAAATGTCAAAATCTCACCACCTATGTTACTCGGGGTCTTCAAAAATATTGTTGGGTGCGTATCGGATCCTCCAAATTTAGTGCTCATTTGGAGGATCCGACACGGATGCGACAACACTTTTGAAGAGTCCGAGCAACATAGCTCACCACTAAATATCTAAAAAGATAATTTTGGTACTTTACATATATTAGTTTTCACATGCCAAAGTTTTCTTTAATTTCTTAAATCTCGTAACCGGTCAAACACTTACATAAAATAATATAGAGGGAGTATTATATATACACACTCACCAGCCTTTTAACACTGCAAATTAAAGAATTTAAACGATGGAGTATGTCTTTTTTTTGGGTTGTATTTTTGCACTGTTATAGTATTATAAAAAGGAAAAAAGAGAGCAAAAAGTCAGACTTCAGTGGTATTCTAATATAAAATAACATTAGACATGTTGAACACTGATATTTGGTCACTGATAATTTAGATCCAAAGATGTTAGGGGGTTCAGCTTTATTTATTTGTGACAAATTAAACCTTTACACGACGAGTATCTATTTCCTGCCTGACAATCTGGACTTAGATGTAATTTTGTTTATGTCAAGCATTTAGATGACACCTATTTATTCCAGCTCCATCTCAATGAGAAGGGCAACAGTGAAGGCCTTTGAACCTTACTTTAATTTGTTTTGTGGCGGATAAACGAACCCTTTTTTTTGGCATTAACAAGTCTCCAGGCCACAGATCTGTTTATATTGGTTATTTGCTGACCATCTCTGTCGAAGTAAAACAGGTAGTTATTTCTAGTCAATTGCGGATTTAGGATGAATTTTGTTTGCTTGTTACCCTAAATAGCACACGCAAAGCAAATTTTAGTTTATCGAGTCAAGAACAATCTCAAGGTAATTTTTGTTTGAATAATTCTACTAACTAAAGTTGCGATTAAAAGAAGAACTAATTAACGAGCACACTTAGCACGAAAATTTTTATTCAATGAGAAATAATATTCCAGGGTCATGGTTGGATAACAATCCTGTTGAATTCTTCAATCAACTCGACTTAATAATTTATCTGGGTTATTAACCTGCAAGGACAATAATATTCGTAGAAATTTGACAACTTCTACTCGCCTATTCAATTAATTTAACCCTTATATTCATATGAAATTAGAGATAAAAGAACGCATTAATAATCTCTTGCACAAGTGGCTAAGCATGGAAAATAAATATATTTCTATTCGTATTTGCAAATCAATTCCCCAATGACTAGGTTCAAGATCACGATCTATTCAATTCTATTGCAATCAAGAATTACCTCTTTCAAGTTCAACTCAAGATTCATATATAGTATTTCACTGTTAGCTAGGCAATAAAATAATTAGGCCCAGGCTATGAATAAATAACCCAATCTGATAAATAAATCTGTCAAATCAATCTCCGAATATCAACATTCATGTAAAATCATAACCCCAGAATAAACGAGTTTAGCCACACATATTCATGGTAGATATATCAAGTAATTCCAATAATACATAAAAATCATTAAAAGAAGGAAAAAAGAAGAACTCAAAACGTATTCCACGGTCTTCAAACTCTGTGATGGCTTTTCTCGGATTTCAAGTGTGTTAGATGACCTAAAAGAGGTGTTTTTGACATATATATTGCGTACAAAAGTCGTGGGCCAAAATTTTTTCTTTTCCTTTTCCGAATCAACTTCAGGGATTGATGCTGAGTTGGATGCTTCGCGTCCGCCGCAACTTGAACTTCTCAGCATCGGATGCTGGGGTGCATGCTTCGCGTCCACCCTCTGTTCCCTCAACCTTGCTGCGTCCAGGTGCAGGTGCTAAGGTGGATGCCTTCTTAAGACTTCACTGCTAAGGGTGCTCCAAATAGCCTTTTTTTCAAGGTTGGATGCGACAGATCCACCCTCTTCTCCTATAATTGGAGCATCTTTTCTTCATATTTTTGCACTCCAAACAGCCTAAATTATCACACACAACTTAATGTCACGACCCCAAATCTAAACTGGTCGTGATGACGCTTATCGTGGTACTAGGCTAGCCAATTTACTGAGCATAATACAAGGGACTTTTCATTTAATTCAATAACTCTATTTATCATAAAACCTCCACTTTTAATATTTCACAAGTACGAATAATCAAGGAAAAACATCTAAACAATATCCCAAAACCCGGAGTCAACAGTCATGAGCAACTAAATGGAACACAAAATCTGACACGATTTTCTTAATACAACAAGTCTAGGAAATGTAAATAACGACAAAATAGAAAGGAGAAGGGTGGAGCTGCGAATGCCGTGCAACTACCTCACAGTCTCCGATAAATGCTCCAATGAGGATGAATCAAACCTCACTCGGTTCGGGCACCTGAATTTGCACACAATGTGCAGGGAGTAACATGAGTACGCCAACTCAATAAGTAAAAAATATAGATAAAGACTTGAGTGCAGTGACGAGCTTTTAAAAATCATATAAATTCATATAATAAATATCAGTGGAAATCAATAAATCAAGTCAAGAATCTACGTTCCGAAAATTCCATAAAAACTCCAGTTTTCCTTTTTCAAAATCTCATATAAAACATATATTTATCATTTAGAGGCTAAAATGTAAAGAAGAGTGAAAACAGTAGTTCCATAACAAATAAGCCCCTCGGGCACAATATCACCTACAAGTAAGCCTCTGGGGCAAGCCTCTCAGTCACTCGTGACCCAACTCTCATCAATCAACACTCACACTCAGTAATCTCGCTCAATAGATACCATATAATAACCGCTGCGGCGTGCAGCCCGATCCATAAAATAGACTGCGCTCACTGGGGGTGTACAGACTCCGGAGGGCTCCTACAGTCCAAGCGCTATATCACTGCGACGTGCAGCTCGTATATATATTGCTGCGACGTGCAACCCGATCCATATATCCTCACAATAAAGCCCTCGGCCTCACTCAGTCATCAACCTCACCAGCCACTCGGGCGTTTCAGTAAAATCAGGGGACTCAACCTAAACAATTTTCATATATTTTGTAAAAGAGTAGTAAAATTGAATCAAACAGTAAACAAGGAAAATCATGACTGAGGATATACTTTCAAATCAAAACAGTGTGAGGTCAATAGTAAAATTTACCCCTGAGGGTTCAAACAGGTCGGCACAAGCCTCCAAACATGGCTTACAACTCAAAAACATAGTAATAATCTAAAAAATACGGAATAACATCTGATTTCTAGTCAAATATGCATCTTAATATCCGCCACGAGACGAACCAAGTCACAATCCCTACCGATGCACGCCCACAGGCCCGTCACCTAAAATGTGTGTCACCTCATTTATCAAAACAATACGAAATACCGAGGTTTCATACCCTCAGGTCTAAATTTACGATCGTTACTTACCTCAAACCGGCCAAAATCCTAATCCGCGATGCCTTTTCCTCTTGACTCGGCCTCCAATAGCTCCGAATCTAACCAAAACCAGATTTATATAATCAATATATGCTAAAGGAACAAAGCCCACTCGAAAATAATCAAATTACATCAAAATCCTGAAATTGGCCAAACCCGACCCCTGGGCCCATGTCTCGGATTCCAATAAAAATCACGAAACTAGAATCCTTACACTCGATCTCCCGGGTTCTTACATACCAAAAACATCGAAATCGCACCCCAAATGGCCCCTCAAATCCCCAATTTATACTCTCAAATTTCAAGCCCAAATATCCAAAATTTTCCACTAAAACATGATTAAACAATGGAATAATTGCCATAAACACAAGATACAAGGTCCAAGTAGCTTACCTCACTGAATACACTTAATTCCCCCTTGAAATCCTAGTTCTAAGCTCCAAAATCCGTCAACAATGGTGGAAAAATGACCAAATTTCGCGAAGGCATCTATTTATAGGTTCTGCCCAGCTATTGCCACATTTGCGGCCTTTTCCTCGCACCTGCGGTCCCAGGTGCGCACCTGCGATATTTAACTTAAAACCCAAGTTTCGCACCAGCGTTCCACCTACCGCACCTGCGGGTTCGCAGGTGTGGCCAATATTTCGCATCTATGGTTCTTCTCCAGCTAAAGCATTTCCGCACCTGTGATGGCCAACCCGCACCTGCGGTGACCGCACCTGCGGCCACCCGTCCGCATCTGCGGAATCACAGAACAGTCTCACACCAGCAAACTCTAATGCCAAAATCTCATCCGTCGACCATCTGAACTCATCCCGAGGCCCTCGAGACCTCAACCAAAGGTACCCACAAGTCATATATGATCACCCGAACTTAGTCGAATCCTCGGAACACCCAACATAACACCAAAACACCAAGTCAATCCATAATTCAAGCCTAAGGATTTCTAAACTTCTGAAATTCGCCAACGATGCCGAACCCAACCAAACTACGTTCGAATGACCTGAAAATTTGCACACACATCCCAAATGACTCTACAGACCTATTCCAACTTTCGGAATTCCATTATGACCCCGATAGCTAATTTTCCACTGCCGATCAGAAATTGCCAAAACTCAATTTCGCTAATTCAAGTCTAATTCTACTCCGGACCTCCGAACAACATTGCGAACGCACTTCTAAGTCCCAAATCATCTAACGAAGTTGTCAGAGCCATCAAAACCACATTCCGAGATCATTTACCTATAATTCAACTTTTCCAGCTATTCTCCCAACTTAAGAGACTAAGTGTCTCATTTCTCTCCACAACCACTCCGAACCCGAACCAATCAACCCAACGCAACACAAAAGAGCTTGACCATACAAGAATGAAGCAGAAATGGGGGAAACGGGGCTAAACTCTCGGAACGACCGGCCGGGTCGTTACACTTAATTAATCGTAAAACCAATAATTAACATATGTTGGGCATTTTTAACACTAAATAGCACAAAAAGCGGTTAAAATATGGGTAGAATGACATTAAAATATATAAAAATATGCCCAACATCACCACTCCACACTTAAATCTTTGTTCGTCCTCGAGAAAAGTAAAATTAACCTATAATAGACTGAACAAAATTAAGCTCATAGCTATCAAACAACAACTTTTCACGTATGCTCAAGCACACCCATGATTGTGGTTGATACCAACAATTAGTCCTTTGCATATGCATTCTTTAACTTACTTCCCCATTTTAAAACCATTCCAAGCACAATATAGAACAGTTCAAAACAATCAAATAACAAATTCAGGATATATCAACCTCAGAAATTGACTCCCTAGCATAACTACTTTCAGACCAACTTACTCACTCTGGCTGAAGAGATCAATAGAGTCACCTATCCATCATGAAACATGTGCCATCCCCACAATCAAACAGAGATAGTCCACACACTCAAATAAAATTCGAACGTAATTCAAGGACTTCAAACAATGGAAGAAATCACTCACTCTCTCAAAGAAGTCCACATCCGCACAAAAGGTACCATAGGTTTGCCTATTATATAAATCTCTACTAATATAGGCTTGCTCAGTCTAAAATAAATTAGGACTTTATCGTGGTTATAACGTGGGCTAAGGAATGGGTAGGATATATATAGGAAATAGTAATTAACCTTCCTAAGTACTTTAACACGTCAAGTAATCACTTTAAGTGCAATTTTCTTAAACCCAACTTCAAACATCACAAACAACATCACCCCAAAAACATTTCCTTTTTCTTTAAGCACTACTTTGACTCACACTCACTAGCAAGGACAAGATGTATTATTTATTTTGCTAATTTGTTTTTCTCTTCTCTCAGATTTTTTTCTTTCTTTCTTTTTTTCTATGATTCCTGGTAGTGGTGTACTTCTTTCCCAACTTCCCTCCTTAATTCTTCTAGTGCTTATTTTACAAGTTAAGTGCTTTAAGAGGTAAAATGATCAAAATAATGTTGATTAAGAATAAAAAAAGGGTATGGGCTTGTAATGTGGGTGCCAAACAAAAGGTTTACATGCTCAACATGTCTAACCAGGGATAATTTTATTTGTGGTAGCATTAAAATTCAAAAGAGATCAAAGAAGGCCTAAAATCATATTTCAAAGCAAGCAAAACCTAGGATTTCGGTTCAACTCACATGCAGGGCAAGTTCTAGACACAAATGTACTACATGGAACTACACAAAAAAATTCACCACACAATGGAACATGATTCAATTAGGATGGCTACATTCCAAATCTTAATCAAAGAAAATAGAGAGTTAAGACACAATTTTGATGCACCAGACACAACAATTAGCATCAGAGTCAAGAAAATGAGCCTATGCGTCACAAACAAGCTATTATACTTTTCAAGGCACAAATAGTTCTCAAAACTCATGAATAAAGTTGTAATCCACATGCCCATGTCTAACTCTGTTGGTATCAAATAAGTCACTAAATGTTCCAAATTCATTCTGAGTCTCTTGAGTTCTATATCCTACACTACTCTAAAAATAAAAAGTATCCGATAAAAACGATCATCCTTGGAAAAGAGCCGATGCCCAAAGAAAAATCAAGAGGGATTATTTTCTACCTAAGACTAACTAAAATCAAAAAGATTTTTTTTTCTTTTCATTGGACCTTAATCCCTCATGAAATCTGCCCACCATCGTCGGGAAAAGTCCAAAAAGTTTGTGTTTTTTTTTCTCTGTATTTTCATCTTTTATTTTGAAGAAACTACTCTAAACTAGACTACTTCTAGCTACAGGTTAAAAAAATAATGTGCAATTAATTTTTATACAATTACACGTAGAAAGTAATTCTCTCACCCCAAACTTATGATGCATAGTCCTCGATGCATGATCACAGAGAAAACTATTAAAACAAGGATGAGAAATACCCCTTGAGACCCTCTAGGGCCTAGCTAGCAATATGATCCTTAATATTAAGTGTTAATACGACCCCACACTTAAGCTCAAACATGTTCCTCAGCTTCAACTTCGGGTACTCAAACTTCCCCTAATCTGCAAAAAAAATAAAACAAACTGTAACACTATAAAAATAAAAAAAACAAAATATAGGATATGCTGCCTACCAACAAGCGCCCCATTTAATGTCGCAGCACGACTTTGCTACTATGCTCAGGCTGGGGGCTTTCGCTTTTTCTTTCTCCCATGAAGTCTAGCCTTTTTGCACGCTCTAGGAAGATCTCCTCTTTCATCTCTGGAATTTTTTCTCAATCATCTTTACACACTCAGATTGCAACACCACATCCTCTAACTCAGATTTTCCACCTGGATCACTACAAGTCATATAAGGACTTTGCTCTATCCCTTTTGATTCCACCACAGTAATCATACACAAGTCTTCATAATGCTTAGGGAGCTTAAGTGCCTGATACACATTAAAAGTGATTTCCTTGTCATCAACTTCCCTTCCCTTATATCAATAATATCTCCCCTAGTAGCTAAGAATGGTCTCCCCAAAATAATGGGTACTTCCTCATCTGCCTCGTAATCAAGAACAATAAAATCAGATAGAAGAATAAACTTTCCCACTCGAACTAACACTTCCTCAATGATTTCTTCTGGCATAACTAGTGACCTATCTTCCAACTGTAAAGTGATTGTAGTTGGTCTAAGGAGCCCCAATCCTAGTTGCTATTGAATAAAGATGCTGACATCAAATTTATAATAGCTCCTAAATCATAGAGGGCTATACCAACTTCTTGTTTCCCAAGAGACAAAGGAATTGTGAAACTCCCAGGATCCTTCAACTTAGGAGGCAGTTTACGCTGAACTCTAGCACTACACTCTTCAATAAGTGCAATTGTTTCAAACTGTGTATGTCTTCTCTTTTTTGCCACAATATCCTTGAGATACTTTGCATACTTAGGCAACTCCTGCAAAATTTCAACCAAAGGCAAATTCACACGCACTTGGCTCAGAATATCTAGGAAATTCTTGTACTTAGCATCATCTTTTTGCTTTTTCAGTCTTTGTGGAAACAAAGGTGGTGGCCTTGTCACACTTACTGGCTCTGATATTTCACTCTCTTTCTCATTCTCCTCAACTGGCTTGGGAACTAATTCTCCTTCAGGACTAACCATATACTTCTTTTTCTTTGGAACTTCTTCTAATACTCTTCCATTTCTCAATGAAACCACATTGACTTGAGCTTTAGGATTAGGTTCAGTATCACTAGGAAGAGCCCCGCTAGCCGATTATTTTGAGCATTGCCAAGTTTCACCATTGGTCGCTCCAAATTTTGAATAGCTGCTGCGCAGGCTGCTGGCCAGCCATCAATTTCTTTAGAATCTCCTCTATGTGACTCGTTGAGTTTTTAGGTTTCTCAGTCTGTGGTGGTCTATATTGTTGTTGAGGAGCTTGTGGCCTGTATTGATTATGAGAATATTGGTTTCCACCCCAAGAGAAGTTTGGGTGGTTCCTCCAATTAGGATTGTAAGTGTTACCATATTGATTCTGATTAGCTTGTCCTCTATAAGCGTTCCCCACAAAGTAAACTGACTCTAGATTTGCTAGACAGGCATCACTGGTATAACCCTCACCGCATACTTTGCAGAACACATGCATTTGTTTTACTTGTTGAACCTGTTTTATTGGTTGAAATTGTTGTTGGTTATGAACCACATTCATCTTGCTGATTTGATTTGCTAACGATGCTACTTGTGTAGATAATGCTAATACAATATCCAATTCAAGTACCCCGACAGCTTTTTGGGCAGTGTGTCTACCTTCTCCCCCTTGCCAATCTGGGTTTGTTTTGGAGAAATTGTTCAACAACACATAGATTTCATCAGAACTCTTTTCCGATACTTGACCACCAGCTGCTCCGTCTACCACTATTTCTGTTTCAGGGTGAAGACCTTCAATAAAAGTGTTATCTAGTATATTGTTGGTTTGATTATGGTATGGACAGTCTCTTAGTATCCCCTTGAATTGCTCCCAGGCTGCATAAAGTGATTCATTTTCTTTCTGTTTGAATGCAGCTATCTCACTTCTTATCTTTGCGGTTTTGCCAAAAGGAAAGAACCTGGCAAAGAATTTGCGAGCCAAATCATTCCATGATGCAGTTAGCTGGCTCAGATTTCAACCATCTCTTGGCCTCTCCCAACAGAGAAAAATGGAACATGTGAGCTTGACATAATAAGATGTGACCCCATTGGTGATATATGTATCACTAATCTCCAGAAAATTCAGAATATGTTGTTCGGGATTCTCGTCTAGTAGTCCCATAAACAGTCTATTTGCATGAAGTAGCTGGATCATGCTCAGATTAAGCTCTAAAGGCCTAGTGATCCTAGGATTAATGATATGGGAGGTAACATTAGCAATGCTGGGCATAACCACCTCTTATACCGTCAATGGGTGTTCACCTGCCATTTCAATAGGAAGTTAAATGAGTGCTTGCAGATTAGTTGCTTCCCCAACTTCTCTTAATCTTATGCGAAATACTCAATCAGGTTCTAGGTCAAAATCTTATAGTCTATCCTAGCTTCTAGCCTGTAGCATTCAAGAAAAGTACCCGAGATCAAACACCCAGCCAAAAATAAGATTAATAAAAGTGCATGCAATGTTACTGTGAATTGCTACAATGTGCTTAAGTTGAGATTACAATATATAGAGTGTGAGTTATACTCATGTTATGAGTGTAAAACTAGTGGATGAGGGAGAATGGAGGTGGACCCTTGGACTGTGTGGTGGTATCTGAGGCTAAAATAGGAAGCTCCACCTGCTGTGAAGCTGGGTCTGGGCCTGGGAGCTGCTAGCCTCACCCAGTGATGGCTGTGTGGTCGAGGGATTGGCCTTGGCGACCATGTCTGTAATAGAATGTGTAATTGCTTTCTGCACATCTGCTTCCTCTTCATCATGTGTACCTGTAGAGAAAATAATTTATTTGACTTTATTTTCCCTTTTATCCTCATTCTCCTCAAGCAATGCCTCTTCATTAGTCTTCTCCTCCTCATTGTGCCCCTCATCAGTCTCCCCCTCAGACTCTCCGGATTCCTCCTCTGAATGAGTGTCAATGTGCACAACAGAATCCAGATCTTTTGAAGTCTCAATAACCCGGGCCTCCGGAGTTGTCATGAGGTTTGTGAAATCATGGTCCAGGCTCGGAATATGGGATGTACTAGTGCCCTACTCCCCTTCCTCTGGAAGAAGGGAGGTCAAGTCAAACTCCAAATTTTGCATGTTGTGCAGCTCTGATTTCAGCTCAACGACATCCTTTTGGAGTTGAGGCATATCTCTATCTTCGCCTCGCTCGACCCTCTCAAGGAGCACTTCAAAGTGCTTGAGTTGATCTTCATAGGATTGATGCTGTTGTTAAAGAATGCTCACTAAGGCTGGATAAGAGCTGGAAGTTCTTCTGTCAGTCTGTCTACATTGGCATTGGCATGTTGTGCCAGTAGACCAAGCTTTGATAGAGCCGGTAAGGAAGCAGGTGGCTGTGTTGTGGTTGGTTTGGGAGTGTATGTGGAGGTGGATGGTGCGGATGGCGTGTCAGGTAGTGTGGGAGAAGCAGGTGCTGCTGAGTCTGATAGAGGAGTGAGTGAAGTCTCTGGTGGGTTGTCTATCACCTTTTCTGCTGTATCACTGATCCGGGTGATGTCAATATTTTGGACAGCCTTTTCGAGGCGGTCATGTTTGGGGATAGGAGGCACTTCCCCAGCTTTACACAAAGCACTTATCAAACATGGAAAGGGGACTGATGTTTCTTTCTGATTCACTCTGATCCCAATCTCCCGGAATATAATTTCTCCCACATCAACTTTGATGCCCGTCATGATGCATGCAATAAGGATTGCCTTTTCGATGCTTATGTCGGTTTCATTTCTAGTAGGCATTAGACAGGAGCAGACAAAACTGAGCCAATATCGGCCTTCCTGGGTGAGATCCCTCTTGTGAATCTTTTGGCACGGAGCTATCCAGGCAGGATTTCACTTGGCTATGACGGAAGAAACCCAGGCACATTCGAATTCCTTATTGTCAAGTTTGGCATCATACTCATCCGTAATTGATGACTAATACTCAAAATATATATCGTTGATTGACGCGGCATTACAAAGTTGTTGGACCCCTTGAACTTGGACATACTGCAAGAATACATGGTTCCGCTTCCGCTCAGTATTCCTAAAGGTAGCATAAGCATCATAGAATTACCTCACGAGTGTCTCCTTATACTCCCCTGGGACTGGAGTGAAGAACTCCGATTGGCTCTTTTTAATGTTTTCAAGCACATGAGGGTAATGCTCTTTTAAACCGTTCAGGTCTAGCTACTTCTCTTCAAGGATCTTCTCTTTTCTAAGCCATCTCTGTACAGGTTCCAAGAGCCGGTGACCCCAAACCTAAGATCTTCACCACTTTTCCGGCGTGTTTCAGCATGGAGGTCAATGGATGACATAAGATCAGTCTGTACCTCATCCTCTTCCGACTGGGAGGAGTGCTCAGATGTGCTTCTAGCTGTTTCAGGCCTTGGGCATTTAGATTGTTGTGCTTGTTGGCTCAGGGAAGCAACCCGTTTCTTTCCTCGAGCGGGAGGTGATCACGTTGTGAGAGGCTTCTTTGGTGCCATTCCTATCAATGATTCAGTGGGTGAGTGGTTGATACAACATGGGAAACATATTGAGAGAGTATGAAGGAAGCAAGAAGCATTTACGATGAGTATGCGATCGCATAACAACTCTGCAAGCCGCAAACCCATCACACAATTACATCACTCAAGAGCCAAAGCAAGAATGCGATAGTGAAAGGGGCCACAGAAAAACATATGCGACCGTAGAGTGGTCACGTTTTTGCTTACCAGATGTGGCAAATTATCTGCCTTATTCCGCAGCACATTCGCGGTCTGTGAAATGATTTTGCGATCGCGAACCCAAACACAGAAGTCCTTCTTAAAAGGTCACTTAGGGCACTAAAATGCGATGACTGTGCGGACCACAAACCAGTTATGCAGACCGCAAAGATCGACTTCCTTAGTCAAAAGGTCGACCCACTCAACTTACAGAGTCTCTAACACCCAAATTCAGACATTACCCACCTATTACATGGAAAAATTTCCCAATACATGTTCTTTACTCCTATTATGTGGATTAAATCTTTCACACCCAGTTTACCCCCAACATTAATGTTCCCCCAAACAATAATTTTTTGAATAAATTATGCACACATTGATACCCACAACATAGGATTGAGAAGAAGGGGGGGAAGGAGATGCAACACATGATCTTCTTCAACATGATTAAGCAAGGGAAGGAGGAAATTCACATACCAGAAACCGGTAGCAGGTGAAGCACTTGTCCTAAGATACAAACCAGGTGATATCTTTCTGTACAATTCCGGTCTTTTTGTGATTTTGTGTAGTTAATCCGATGTTTTTGGTCTTTTCTTGTTCTTCTCTTTTTTTTGATCTCATTTGTGTTGTGAGGTTCTTGTGTGTGAGTGACAGTGAGGGTGTGCGACTGAAATGTGGAGGGGATTAGGGTTTAATACCTGGGAGTTCTGCGGTGGAAAAGTGGATCGCATAACACATTATGCGATTGCATATTTGTTATGCGGTGAGTTAGTGATGTCTTGGCTAATATCCACTTCGTGATGCATTATGCGGTCGCGTAATCGTTATGCGGGCTGCAAAAATATAAATTCCACCGCATTTTTGAGGACCAAAATTGCATTTTCTTCTGAGTGTGTCTGCGACCACTATGCGGTCCGCAAAGCCAGTATGCGGCCGCATGGTTGCCACTGACCACATGTCCTTCTTTTCTTCATTATTCTCAGTCTTTGCACCCTGTTTCATTGTATTTTGAGCTATCTGCATTTTAAACCTACATAAATTAAAATCTAACAAAATAATGTTACCATACATGGGTTGCCTCCTAAGAAGCGCTTGATTTGACGTCGCGACACGACGATAGGCCCCATTTGGGCTAATCAGTGGTAAGGGATGGTGTAGGACTATCCTTGAGTGCAAATTGTTCTACCAAGTGCCTTTCTCCTGAGGTACCGAGGTAATGCTTGACCCGTTGTCCATTTACTTTGAAAGTTAGAGTCCCGTCCTCCGACTCCAATTCAATAGCACCATAGGGGGACACATTCACAACTTTGAACAGGCCAAACCATTTGGATTTGAGTTTTTCTGGAAATAACTTTAGTCTTGAGTTGAAGAGTAAGACCAAGTCACCGGATTTGAATTCCCGTGTCATGAACAAACTTCATTCTCTCCTTATACATGGTTGCACTCTCATAGGAATGGAGATGGAATTCTTCCATCTCATTGAGTTGTTTCATTCTTAGGTTAGCAGCTTTGACCCAATCAAGATTCAACTTTTTCAAGTTACACGCCTTACCAAAAACCAACTAGTATGGTGAGGTGCCAATGAGAGTCTTAAATGCTTTACGATATGCCCACAATGCATCATCTAGCTTCCTTCACCAGTCAGTCCTGTTTGCATTGACAGTTTTTTCTAGGATGTTTTTGATCTCCTCTCCTTGTTGGAAACTTCAACCTGGCCGCTCGACTGAGGATGATAAGGGGTGGCCACCTTTTGCTTGACTCCATACTTTACGAGCAGCTCGGTGAAAGCCTAGTTGAAAAAGTGAGAACCACCATCATTGAGGATGGCCCTGGGGGTACCAAACCGCGTAAATATGTTCTTCTTCAAGAAACCGGTCACACTGTTTGCCTCATTGTTGGGCAAGGTTATTGCCTCGACCCATTTGGAGACATAGTAAACAGCCACCAAGATATATGTCATGCCATAAGAGCTCACATAGGGACCCATGAATTCTATCCCCCACACATCGAAGATCTCGACCTCCATTACAAAGTTCATAGGCATCTCATGTTTTTTAGAAATTGACCCTTGTCTTTGTCATTAGTCACATGCCTTGACCATTTGATTTGCGTCTTGGTAGATCGATGGCCAATAGTAGCCACATTCAAGAACTTTTACCGCAGTACGGTTTCCACCATGATGGCCCCCAACCGGGGTGTCATGACATGCCTTGAGAATCTGTATTACCTCATCTTCCGGAACACAACACCGAATGATGTTATCGGCACAAATCTGGAACAGAAAGGGTTACTCACAATAGTATTTCCTACACTCCCGCAAGAACTTTTTCTTTTGATAAGCTTCCAATCCGTTGGGAATAAGGTCACTAACCAAGAAGTTAGCAATCATACCAAGGGGCGAAGGTGCTAGACAATGCCAATATGTGTTCATCTGGAAAGGCATCGTTAATTTCAAGATCTTCCTTTGGTCTCCCTGCCTCTTCAAGCCTAGATAGGTGATCCGCAACTTGATTCTTTGTCCCTTTTCGATCCTTGACTTCAAAGTCAAACTCTTGTAACAAAAGGATCCACCTAATCAATCTTGGTTTAGCATCCTTCTTCGCCATAAGATAGCGGAGAGCAGCATGATCAGTGTAAGCTATCACTTTGGACCCTAACAAATAGGCCCAGAATTTTTCAAAAGCATAGACAATGGCAAGAAGTTCTTGCTCAGTCACAGTGTAATTTGAGTGTCTTTCTTGCATAGTATACAGGATGAAGGACCTTGTTATGCCGTTGACCAAGTACCTCCCCAATAGCTACACCACTGGCATCACATATGAGTTCAAATGGAAAGGACCAATCAGGTGTGACAATAATAGGTGTCGTGGTGAGCTTTGCTTTCAATTCCTCAAATGCTTTGAGACTCTTCTCATTGAATTCAAACTTTGCATCTTTTTCAAGGATCTTGCATGTGGGATTTGATATTTTGGAGAAGTCCTTGGTAAAACGCCTATAAAAATCGGCATGCCCCAAAAAGCTTCGGATACCTTTTACTTAAGTAGGAGGAGGAAGCTTGGAAATGATTTCGATCTTTGCCCGATCAAGCTCTATGCCTCTGTTGGAAATTTTGTGGCCCAAAACAATGCCATCATTAGCACAAGGTTGGTTTCTTCACATCTTTCGAGCACTTGTCTAAGGTTGTCAAGGCAATGCTCAAAGGAGTAACCAACTAAAGAGAAGTCATCCATAAACACCTCTAGGAAATCTTCCACCATGTCCGAGAATATTGATATCATGCACCATTGAAACGTAGTCGGGGCATCGCATAGCTCAAATGGCATACGACTAAAGGCAAAGGTCCCATACGGGGATGTGAATGTTGTCTTCTCTGGATATTCTAAGGCGATGTTGATTTGGTTATAGCCAGAATACCTATCCAAGAAGTAATAGAATGACCTTCCCGCTAGCCGATCAAGCATTTGATAAATAAAAGGATAGGGAAATGGTCCTTGCAAGTGGCACTATTTAGCTTCCGGTAGTCCATGAAAACTCTTCACCTGATTACTGTTCTCATTGGATGAGCTCATTTTTGTCATTTTGAATCCTAGTCATGCCTCCTTTATTTGGCACACATTGCACCGGACTCACCCAAGAACTATCAGCAATGAGGTAGACTACCCCGACATCTAAACATTTGATGATTTATTTCTTCACCAGCTCTTGCATGGAAGGGTTTAACCTTCTTTGATTCTCCATGCTAGGTTTACTCTCTTGCTCAAATTGTATCTTGTGCACACAAATTCTGGCGGGAATCCCTCGGATGTCCGCTATTGTCCACCCAATGGCCTTTATGTGCTCCCTCAGGACATTCAACAAGTGTTCTACCTTAACATCATTCAACAAAGAAGAAACAATTACCGGTAGAGTTTCATTAGAGCCAAGAAATTTATACCTTAAGTGCGGTGGAAGTGGCTTGAGCTCACGTTTTGGCGGCTCAATAATTGAAGGCTTAGTGGGAGGAGTGACTCTATTCTCTAAGTCAAGAGAAAGTTTCTTTGGTGTATAAGTGTAGGACCAAGTCTTTCTAATGCATTTATCGATTCCACGTACGCTTCCATGTCTTCACCATCAAAATTCACCAAAATAGCCGCCAATGCCTCACCAAGGCATTCTTCTTCAATATTCATCTCGATTGTGTCTTCTACATTAGCAACAAAATCAATTAATGATATGCTTTCATATGCATGTGGAAATTTCATACCCTTACTCGCTTGAAAGGTAACCTCTTCATCATTAACTCGAAACTTGATCTCATTTCGTTCCGAATCCATAAGTGCTCTTCCGGTAACAAGGAATGGTCTCCCCAAGATGATAGGGATTTCTTTATCAACAGCACAATCAAGGATCACAAAGTCAGGGGCGAGGAGGAACTTTCCCACTTTCACAAGAACATCATCAACAATACCCACCAGTCTCTTTATTGAACGATCGGCCATTTGCAACCTTATACTTGTAGGATTAGGGATACCTAACCCCGCTTGCTTGTAAATTGAAAGAGGAATTAAGTTGATGCTAGCCCCATTATCCCAACGAGCTCGTGCAAAATCGCAAAACCCGATAGTGCATGGAATGGTAAAAGCTCCCGGGTCTTCTTTATTTTGAATGGTGGTTGTTGCAATGATGGAACTAACCCGGTGAATTACATTCACCACTTCATTCTTGGTGATTTTATTCTTAGTGATAAATTCCTTCAATTATTTAGCGAAACCCAGTATCTCTTGAAATGCTTCCACAAATGGAATGTTCACCGATAATTGCTTGAGAATGTCATAGAATTTCTCGAGTATGCTATCATCAACCCTCCTAGAAAGTCTTTTAGGGAAAGGAGGGGGAGGTCTAGGAATTGGTGCTAGAGCTTTTGGTGTATCTTTTACCTTTTCCTTGGCCTCTTCACGGTTCACTTCTTGAACTTTCACTTCCTTGGGGAGTTTTTCAGCTTCAACAATAATTATCACCTCAAATTGTGCCTCAATCTCTTGTTCAAGATCTTCCACTTCAAACATTTGTTCATTCTATCCTTGAAGTATTTTCCCACTTCGAGTTGTGATTGCCATACAATGAGAAGTCGGACCACTCTCATTACCTTTCGGGTTTGCTATTGTGTCACTTGGGAGTGCGCCCTTTTGCTTTGAATTTTCCTCTCTCGATAGATCTCTCATTTACATTTCTATATGGATGTGGTGTGGGAACCCACAAGCTCGGTCATGTTCTCATTCAAGTGCCATTTCTTTCATGATTTTGCAATACTCTTTCAAGAATGTTCTCCAATTTGGACTCACTTGAAGAACTTTCCTTCCAATGCGAAGAGTTAGAATATTGCCCCTTTGGTGGAACATAGGGGTTCGAACTCCGATTTGAATAGTTGTTGTTGTTGTTGTTACTTCAATTACCTTGATTTAAAATACCTTGATCATTTCGCCACTGTTGATGGCCTTGCCCTTGCGGATTAAACCTCTATTAGTTTTGTTGTCCAAGACCTTGGTAGGGTTGTCTTTGGTAACCACCTTGAGAGTTGTTGACGTAATTTTCTTCCTCACAATCCTCATTTGACAAGGGTTGGTATTCTTGACGTTTTCAGGTGCGGTCGCAGATCGACCTTCCCTCTGAAAAGCTTAAACATCAAAGAGTTGGTATTCTTGACATTTCAAATGTGCGGTCTGCAAGAGAGAAATCCGGTCGCGATGCTTTTCTACGATGGCACATGGAATTGTGCGGTCCGCACCATTTTTGAATAGTTAGCCATATTTTTGTCCACAATTCTTGTAAGTCACACTCATCCCTGTGGCACACTTCAAATCATGTTACAACAAAAATAACACCTAACTACCAAAACAAAAGGAAAAGAAACATGGGTTGCCTCCCAAGAAGCGCATGATTTAACATCACACACGACGCATAATACCCTCAAGTGAAATGAATGACCACCACGACGTGGCTATCTCCAACCTTTTCCAAGTAATGCTTCACCCGTTGACTATTGACTTGAAATACTTCATTGTTTTTGTTCTTCAAGTCTAACGCACCAAAAGGTGTCACACCAACAATTTCAAAAGGACACTACATTTGGATTTTAGCTTCCCGAGAAACTTCCTCAACCTCGAGTTAAATAGCAATACAAGATCGACCACCTCGAACTCTTTGTTCCAAATGTATTTGTCATGAATATATTTCATCTTTTCTTTGTACAAGGATGAACTTGCATAAGCATGGTACCAGAACTCATCCAGTTCATTCAAATATGCAACCCTCAAGTTAGCGGCTACATCCCAATCAAGATTCAACTTCTTAAGAGCCCACATGGCCGTGTGCTCTAGTTCCAATGGAAGATGACAAGTCTTCTCGAACACCAACCGGTGTGGCGAAATTCTGATAGGTGTTTTGTAAGTCGTCCAATAAGCCCATAATGCATCATCAAGCTTCTTGGACTAATCCATCTAATTAGCATTCACCGTTTTGGACAAGATAGTCTTTATCTCCCGATTGGAGACTTCCACTTGCCCACTAGCTTGTGGGTGATCGGGAGTCGTGACTTTGTCAGTAACACCATACTTGCTATGTAAAACATCAAATGCTTTGTTGCAAAAATGTGACCCCCATCGCCTATAATTGCATGTGGAGTACCAAACCTTGTGAAAATATTATTCTTCAAGAAAGACACCACACTTCTTGCCTCATTGTTGGGTAAAGAAACGACCTTAACCCATTTGGACACGTAATCCATCGCGGCCAAGACATAGGTGTTTTCACAAGAGCTCAGAAAAGGGCCTATCAACTCAATACCCCATACTTCAAAAATATTAATCTCTGAAATGGTTGTGAGGAATTTAATTTTTCTTTGAGATTCCACCGACCCTTTGCCATTCATCATATATTTTCACTAGCTCACTTGCATCTTTGTAAATAGTGGGCCAATAGAAACCATAATTAAGCACTTTGTCCGCCATTCTTGCTCCACCATGATGACCACCATATGGCGAAGAATGACAAGCCCCAATAATTTCACCTTGCTCTTCTTCCGGTACACATCTTCTAATCACCCCATCCATACAAATATGGAAAAGGTATGGTTCATCCCAATAATAATCTTGACAATCCCTTTTGAGCTTCTTCCTTTGGCTAGAGAACTCATACAGGATGATTACACACACAAGAAAGTGCGCTAAATCTGCGAACCATGACACCTCTTCATAGAAATTGCCAAGAGTTGCTCATCAGGGAAGGAGTCATTGATTTCTAGGCCATCATGCGGCCTCCCCTCCTCCTCCAAACGAGACAAGTGGTCCGCACTTGTTTTTCACTACCTTTTCTATCTTGGATGTCTATATAAAACTCTTGCAATAAGATCAACCATCTCATCAACCGAGATTTGGAGTCCTTTTTTCTCATAAGATAACAAAGCGCCGCATGATCCGTGTGGACAATGACTTTTGCACCAATCAAGTACGGGCGGAACTTCTCAATTGCAAATACAATAGCAAGGAGCTCCTTCTGTGTAACAGTATAGTTGACTTGGGCACTATTCATGGTCATACTGGCATAGTAGACCGGATTAAAAATCTTATTGATGTATTGCCCCAAAACAGCCCCAACCGCTACGTCACTTGCATCACACGTGACTTCAAAAGGCACGCTCCAATTTGGAGCGGTGATGATGTGAGTAGTTGTCCACTTGAGCTTCAACAATTCAAAATCTCTCATGCAATAATAATTGAAATTAAACTTAGCATCCTTCTTAAGAAGCTTGCGCAACAGGTTCACTGCCTTAGAGAAATCTTTGATGAAATGCCAGTAAAAACCCGCGTGGCCTAAGAAACACCCTTCACCAAAGTTGGAGGTGGAAGTTTAGAAATCACCTCAATCTTTTCTTTGTCAACTTCAATTCTGTTCTTTGAGATTTTGTGTCCAAGGACAATGCCTTCCTCGACCATGAAATGGCATTTCTCCCAATTAAGCACCAAATTTGTTTCTTCACATATAGCCAACACTTTGTCAGAATTTGCAAGACAATCATAAAAACAATCTCCATCTACCGAGAAGTCATCCGTGAAAACCTCAACGTATTCTTCCACCATGTCCGTAAAAATAGCCATCATACACCTTTGAAAAGTCGCCGGTGTATTGCAAAAACCAAATGACATCCGCTTGAAGGAGAAAGTACCATATTGGACATGTAAAGGTTATTTTCTCTTGATCTTTCGGATCAATAAGAATTTGGTTGTAGCCCGAGTACCCATCAAGAAAACAATAGAAATCACGGCCGGCCAATCTATCGAGCATTTGATCTAAGAAAGGAAGTGAAAAGTGATCCTTCCTTGTGACTTTGTTGAGCTTGCGATAGTCCATACACACCCTCCATCTGGTCACTGTTCTTGTAGGAATCAACTCTTGCTTGTCATTGGTGATCACCGTCATACCCCCCTTTTTTGGGACATATTGAACGGGAGAAGTCCACGAACTATCCGAGATAGGGTAGACAACCCCGACATCCAACCACTTGATAATATCCTTCTTGACAACTTTTTGCATAACCTCATTGAGTCTTCTTTGATTTTCAATAGATGGTTTGTATTCATCCTCCAACTTGATCTTATGTATGCAAAATGTAGGGCTTATCCCCCGAATATCTGCCAATGTCCACCCAATAGCCTTCTTCCTCTTTTGTAGCACTGCCAATGTGGATCTACCTGCACGTTAGTCAAATAAGAGGAAAGAATAACTGGTAAAGTAGAACAAGGGCCAAGAAATTCATACTGAAGATGTGGAGACAAATGGCTTCAACTCCAAGGTAGGAGGCTCTTCAATAGAAGGATTTGTAGGAGGAGTTGTCCTATTTTCAAGATCCAAGGATAATTTCTGGGGTGCATAGTTGTACAACCCCATTCTTTGCAAAGAGTTTATACATTCCATGAAGCCATCCATCTCATCAGCGTCAAAGTTAAGCAAGATGACCTCCAACGTATCACCAACATTGATTGTAACACTTGTTTCATCAACAATAACATCAGTCACCAAGTCCATAATAGAACACACCTCATCGCTATTTGGTTGTCGCATAGACTTACACACATGGAATACCACTTTTTCATCACCAACCCAGAAGGTAATTTCTCCGGCTTCAATATCACAATGAGTCTTCCCCGTAGCAAGGAAAGGTCTCCCAAGAATAATCAACACTTTATAATCAGCCTCACAATCTAGAATGAAAAAATCCGCCGGAAGAATGAATTTATCAACACTAAGCAAAACATCTTCAATTACACCCAAAGGCCTCTTCATGATACGGTCGTCCATTTGCAATCTCATAGAGGTTGGCAATGGTGCCTTAGCCTTTTGCACTAGCGGCTCCGGTGTGTCAATAATGTTTTCCCTAGATGGTTTCACCTCCTCTTGAGTCTCTTCCACACTATCATCAATGTCAATCCAAACTTCATCATTAGGTTGCACCACATTGTTCGGGAGCTCCTCTTCTTGAATCACTTGATCATCATTAACAAGTTTCCTTTGACTTGAGCTGGGTGTATTCCTACCTCTTCCACTTCGTGTGATAACCACCATGGCATGCCCCGTATTGTTTCCACCCATTGGGTTTACCACCGTGTCACTTGGTAGTGACCCCTTACACCGAGAATTTAGTGCTTGAGAGATTCCCATTTGAATTTCTAGGTTGCAGATTGATGTTTTGTGTGAGGCAAGCTGGGCATCCGAATCGGCATTCTTTTCCATCATTTGCTTGAACATATTTTCAATATGCATCATCTCATTGTTTGAAGAACTTGAACCATGGGAAGGATAAGGAGGCGAATTGCTCGATTGTTGGTACATCGGGTGCCTTTGAAAACCTGACCCACGGTTGCCTTGATTGTTGTTCCATACGCCTTAATTTTTACCCCTCCCCCCCAATTTCCTTAGTTATTTCCACTCCATTTTCCTTGATTGTTGTTGTTATGCCAATTCCCTTCATTGTTGTTTCCACTGCAATGTCCTTGATGTTATAATTCCAATTTCCTTGATTGTTTTGAGGCCGCCATTATTGTTGGTTTGGTCCTTGGAAGTTGTTTCTTTGCCCTTGAAAATTATTCACATATTGCACCTCCTCTTCTTGTTCATTATAGGAATCATCTTGCTCAAATCTACTATCTTCTTGCACATAGTTCTCCACTCGATTTTGCACTTGTCAAACCTTGGTCCTTCTCTTGTTCACCATCATGTTCACTCCTTCCATAGCATTGACTTGATTAGGATTTTACACTTAATTTAGTTGGGCTTTTTCTAGTTGAGTCATGATAGTTGTCAATTCGGCAACGTCTCTCCCATGGTCTTGCAATTCTTTGTGAAGGTGGATCATATTCAGGTCACCTTGTGGAACATAGGCCCAGGGTTGCCAAGCCGATGATGATTTTGGCCATATCATCCAAAATCTCATACGCCTCCACATAAGGCGTTGTCATGAAGTTCCCACTGGCAAGTTAATTCACTACACATTGATTGGTTGTGTTAATCCCATGATAGCAGGTTTGTTGAATCATATTTTCCGTCATATCATTGTTGGGTTACTCCTCGACCATATTTCTATAGTGTTCGCATGTTTCGTGTAATGTTTCATTCGGCTCTTGCTTTAATGCCAAAATCTCATCCCGAAGTGCAGCCATGTGCCCGAGAGAGAAGAACTTAGAAATCAAATTTTCCGCCAACTCATCCCAAGTGTGAATTGAATGGTTCAGCAATTGTTCCAACCAATCTAAAGCTTTTCCCCATAAAGAGAAGCGAAAAATCCTTATTCTCAATGTATCCTCGGAGACATTCGTTTGTTTTCTCCCCGAACAAGTACCCACAAACCCCTTCAAATGTTTGTATGCATTTTGAGTTGGAGCATCGGTGAAGAAACCCAGTTGGTCAAGCAAATTGAGCATAACATTGGTAATTTGGAAGTTTTCTGTCCTAAAACAAGGAGGGACTATTGCACTTGCATATCCTTCATTGGGTAATATCCAGTGTGGAGCCGCTCGTGGTGGAGGTGGGGGTGGAGCGGGTACATTGTCATGAGGCATCCTGCCTCTTCTATTGGCTTGAGTTCAAGATGTACCTCCTCAACTTTCTCATCCTCGCCGTCCACATCCCCCTAAGGAATATTTCCGAGATCATTATTTGACGCCATGGTTGTACCTAAAATTTCTCACACAAGCTAGTAACACAGAAGGAAAAAAAGATATTCCAAAAACATACCCAAATATATATATCTAACACCATTTTAAATCCCCGGAAATGGTGCCAAAAATCGATCTACATCCAATACACACTCAATAGTGAGCTCAAGTTGGGTTCTTACTATATCCATTTTGAACCCTTTAATTAGGCTAATGATACTCTCAATTAACTCAATTATTTGTTAGCCAAGTTATCCTAGACTAGGTACCTCTTTCTCAAAAGGAGACTAAGTCAAAAAGGCATGAATCAATGTTTGCAACCATTAGTTCTAAAGTTGAAGCATGAACTAAGCTAAATAATCAACACCCAATGATAAACAAGCATTAAATTAAGTACCCATAAGGTTTACACACTAGTATTGAGTCATAACCCTAGTAAAAATGTAGCTACTCATAGTGGAAATTGAAGAAAATAAAGAAGAAAAACTAGTTATACCCATAATCACAGATTAAATTGATGAAATATAATGTTTAAACACTAAAATAATAAAAAACTTCCTAAAATGACAAAATGTAACGGCTACAGAAGCTTAGACTTTGAAAATTGACTTAAATATGTGAAACTCGTCTATTTATAGTACGCCACAATTCGCTGACAAAAATGCCTCTCAGGAGGTTTTGCGCCGCACAATTCCATTGGCGGTACGCAGATTTCTTTAGTTGACATGAACTGGGAATCTGCTGCCGAACTTTTCTAGATTGCGGCTGCGAAGCAACTTCTGCGGCTGCATAATTCTTGTGCTATCCGCACTTCAGTAAGGCATCAGGACTTGGTCTTTTGCACACTCTCTGAACTTGGAGTCATTTGTCAATGAAAACTATGTTCTGCAGCCGCACAATTCATGTCCAGTCCGCATATCGGCCAAAGTTCTGTTGGGTGCTTTTACTTGGTTTCCGGCCGCAGATGGAATTTAGTGGTCCAGGACCGCACTTCTTTAATTTTGTGTCCTCTATTGTCTTGTGATTCAAAACACTCGTTTTTGAGTTAGATTTCATCATGGGAGACCAAACTTCTGACATTCCTGCAATTTGCATATTTTCATTAGTTTTGGGATCATAATTCAATACTGTCTGACTAAAATAAAAGCAAAAAGGTGATAATAAGTAGTCAAAATCTCCACTTATCAGCTGCATAAGAAAAGGACGAGGGGTCAGAATTCACAACTAAGCAAAATAAACCAAGTACCTACATGCAAAGGAGCGAGGCGCTTACAAGTGCAATTCCAAGCTTCAGGTAAGTCGTCGACGTTGGCCACCACGTCCTCAGTTCTAACGAAAACAAAAAATTGATCCAAAACTAGCGGTTAGCCTTATCGTCCATCTTCACCACTAAGCATTTTCCTCCTCGGTGGCAAAGATTCAGCATCGTCCCCCTATAAAAGCTGGGGGCGAGCATGTACATCAGGTGTCGAAGTGTGATCTCGGCCTCGGCCAACTCCGCGAACTTGGTGAGCATCCTTATGAGCTTGTAAACATACGATGCAAGCTGAGCCGGGAAAATGCCGTAGAAGCGACAAAACTCCTCCACCTGTGGGAGGAGAGGAATAGTGTAGCAATTTTAAGGGGGTAAGCATAGAATGTGCGATACCCAGGATGGTGGTGGTGCACCGCATCCCACCAGGTAGGGATCAACTCGATGTGATCAAGAAGGTCGTACTTCGTCGTGAGCTCTAACAAAATAGCCTCCTTCATCGCTGACTTAAAGGTTCTGGGATCAGCTTCAGGAAGTTTCTAGAAATCAGACCTGACATAGGGGTTACGAGGAACTATCTCTTCCATAGTCGGGAAGCTTTCATCCTCTGCAGCAGTAGGAACATTCTCCACATGAGGAGGAAGAAGAATCGCCAGAGGGACCGATTCACTTCCCTCGCTGGGCCCAGAAGGTATACTAGACATATTTTTAACAAAAGAGAGGAAGTTGTCAAACAACAAAGAATTAAAAATGATAAGGATTGTTGGAGCAGAAGGAAAAGATGCACAACAATTGAATAGGAAGAAGGTCGAGCACCGTTGATGAAGCTGTAGCGACTATTTTTCGACGTAGGATATTAAAGAGAATATTCTAGTGGATATTCTATGCACTTGTACTATTAGGGTTTACTAGGAAAATGTCTCATATAAATAGAAAAAGAGACAATGATATGGGGCATGTGACATTCATATTGTAAGAACAGATTTTTGAAAAAATATCCTCTCTGTCTCTCCCTCTCTCTCTTACTAAGATACAAACACTACATTTTCATCAAGATTCTCGTCCACATTATTCCGTACTTTTCCATCAGATCCGAGAATAATTCGAACATTCTAGGATTTGTCTGTCACACATCATTGTCAGGAGGAACAACCATCTAGTTCATACTTTATTGTGTGAATCACTCCTCCTATTTACAATGACATTTATTGTTATTTATTACTATTGAATGCTACATTATTGCTCATACATTTTGGAATAGTTATTGCATGTTGCTGTCATTCTTCTGCTGAATCTATTTGACGCTAATCACATTTTCGGAACTCACATCTAGAAATATTATTATTAACTAGGTTTAACCCATTATCACATAAATTTAAATATTTGTACCAAGAGTTATCTTTTTTGGTCAAACACCAATTGTCAATAGCAAGAAGAGCAGCAAAATCCCAAAATCTCAGTGCATCAGAGATCCCAAGGGTTTCTAATGAACCTCGGACAATGCTCGCACTGAGAAGAGAGTAACAATCGAATTATGGTGGACTTGGCTTTCAACCGGCCAAGGTCTCGATTTTGGAATAGTAGAATGAATAGGAGTGAGAGAGTAATAATAATAGTTTAGTAATAATCCTTAAGACCTCAAACGGGTACAGGGAAGGGGGTTTATATAGTAGTCGATTAAGCAAACAAACAAGGAAAGAAAAACAATCAAGTTCAAGCAGAGAAAAGGAAAATCACATGCATAGCTTAATTCGAACCAAAATAGGTAAAAATCGGACAAACCCTAGTTTGACAAGTAGTCAAAATTTAGCCAAAAATCTCGTGAATCAGACCCATACGACCTTGTTGTGAATGTATACAAACGGATTTTCGTCTGAATCTTTTTGGTTGAGGACGATTGCACTCGATTCGAAGAGGTAATACTTGCCTCGGGAAAGTACTAAGTAATATCACGAGCGTATGAATGATAACGGGATAGTAAAAATAAGGTAAGCAGATCATGAAAGAATCTCATGATTTAGTCGGGTTTTGAGGGGATTTAGGAATAGGAGGCTAGGTTTTAGTGTGAGAGTGGAGAGATGAGAGGATGCAAAGGCGAATGGGCATGGAAAATGGTCTTTAGATTTTGGGGTGAAGGATATAAGGAGAGTGAGGGTTTTATTTTGGCCTGTTAATCCTTTGAGATCAACAACCAATATTAAGAAGAATGTGCGGGTCGAGAAAACGGGTCCCGACCGGGTTGGGATAAAGTGGTCATTTGGTTTTGGCCAGGGGATATTGTGCTAAGGTTTGGGGTTTTTGGGCCATTTGGTCCGAAAATTGGCTTAGGATTAAGCTAGAATAACTTAATAAGATAGTTAAATAAATATAAAAAATATTATTTATGCAACTTAACATTTTAAAATAATAGATTAAGGTTATAAAAATATAAGAAATTATTTTGACCCTGAATAAAATGACAAAATATAATTAATTGTAAAGTATAGGCTATTATTGCAAAAATTCATTATAGTTAAAAATGCAGATGTAATTATATAAAATGAAGTAAAATTTTTATAAAGCATATGTGTAGATTTAAATACTAAATTTGGATGATTAAGTCATCACAAAATAATTTGATGGAGTAAGTAATTAGCAAATATTTGAATAATCTAAATGCAAGAAAATCAACTTTAAAATCTTAAAAATTATGAAAAATTACAGAAAGTACTTATATGACTCTTATAAATTGGTGATGATGTAAAAATGATATTTTGAAAGTATATATAATATTTATAAAAATATGAATGCAAAATTGGGTATCAACAACGACCACCGTCCTCTTTTCAAGACTCAGAAATTCAAGTGTAAAACCTGCATTTGATATTTTTGAAATATCAAATTTATCCCAGATTGACTCTGCATGTGCTTGCTTACCAATTTTCTTCTCTTGTGCTTCGACTTCACCTGCCCAGGATAGTCTGCTCCCACTTCCCTAGCTTTTTATGGCACTATTCCATTCATTCACCCTCTCCTTCAATGGCGTGTTTACCTTCTCCCTTGTCATAGTAGCATTAAATTTTGATGGCTCTACAATTTGCATAACCCTAACCTCCTCAGTTACTGTTTTATCAACTTCTGTCGAGTTTCCCCTTCTTTGTTGGATTCCTGTTGGTGCATCCTGTATCACATGCTTTCCCGTCGCTTTCTGGATCAGAATTTGTAAAGGAATTGAGGTCCTCGCTCTCCTCCCTATGTATCGCCGAGAGAGTTTTCGGTCCTCATGCCCTTTTGTTTATAACCCATTCTCTCTTGTTTTTACTTTTGGAGGTATTAAAGAGATAAATTTTTCCGTTTTCTTTTGTTGTACATATAAAAGCAAAACAACTGCCTACCTCCAAAATTCTTCCCCTAAATTTTTTATTAATTGTTAGCTGTTTTTTGGCTTTTTAAAGAATATTGTGTATACAAAGAAAGATAGCCGGTACTCTTGGATGATGCAGAGTGTTATATGAAAGAACCAAGGAGGATCATATCCTAAAGAAGAAAGCAGAGGAATATGAGCTGGCTTCAACTGTGCGGAACTAAATAGATAAACAATAAGACAAAGGAGAACAATTATATTACACAATTCATTTTTGAGTACAGGAATTTTCAGGGAATATTATGGTTTTTTCCTTGAGGGTTTTCAGATTTCTCAAAGAAATATATCTTGTATTTGCATAAAACAAACAATTTCTCACAATAAAATTCCTGAACAATGACAATACTTAAATGGAAAGGTCAAAATTCCAAAATGAAGTGGGCAAATCCCCTCAAAATTTCTCAAACGTTCACTTGTGACCTAAGCACCACACAGTTGCAAATTCTTGAAGAAACTTGAAATTTCAAAAACTTTTGAAGTTCAATCCGCAATGGTAATATCTTCACATATACCTTAAAATCACTAGCATACACCTAGATAATTAGTGCTAATTTTCTACATGACAATTATTATAAGGCGTTTAGCTTACGCTTCCAAACTAGCCATATATGGTGCTTCTAATTCTTCTTCATATTCATCACTGGCTTTGTTACCTCATAGATATCAACCATCGATCGAAGCTTCTGTTTATTCATAGAGCACGTTTTGTCCCCTATTTTCCACATGAACTCACCTCTGGATGATTTAATCTGAATATGATCATCAAGTAAGAAAATGTATATTAAGACTGATGAAAAATATAGTCCAAAAGAAGAGTCAAGACATTGTTAAGCTTTAACATGCAATAGTATCCACTCAAATTATCACCAAAATAACTCTATTTACAGTTACATATTTCATCGACGTTTATGCTCACACAAACTGGAAAATGATCTAGAGAGTTAAAATAGTTTTTCCAAGGTAATTATTTTAATACGAAAATATATTTGATTAATTATTATTATTTTTTTTTGCATTATGCCAACAGTTACATTTTGGCAATCTTGGAGGTGGAAGAAGTCGTACCATCCTTTTTCCGCTTGCCTTTTTGATTTTCTCTCCGTTCTCCCCTTACAACCAACATTATTTTTGTTGGTTCTGATGCTTGAATCTTCTTTGGTCGAGATATTCATATTTGAATCTTTTCCAGTAGGACGATTCTAATTATATTCATCTTCAACTGTTGAGAGCTGGCCTATTAGTATACTGTGGAATGCAAGGAAAGTTGATGAGCTAATTCAAAAAATATTAATCAATTCTTATATAGAAAATATTTTCTAATATATCGCGTACAATTTAAAGCTCCAAATTTCGCAAACAAATACTTAAGACATTTTCACATTTTTCAGTGAGGTCCTGTCTATGTAAAATCAATATTAAATCATATGAAAACAAGTCCAAATTGTACATCTCATACAACTTAATCACAAGTGAGAAAAAAACTTTATGTTTATTGTTCCTTGTAATAGCACAGGAGGATATCAACGTTTTATTGATCGAACTAATGGATATACCAATAAAAATAAAATAAATATTTCTCCATTAAAATTCTACTAAAATTTATGTTGTGTTATGATGGTATTGACTGTTGACAAAAGAAAATAGACAGAGTATATATGTATCACCTTATAGACGTCACTGGCCGAACGGAATTTTATACTCCTTGGTATTTTTGTGCTTCAAACGATAGTAGTTTTGATCTATTTTATCTCTTAGCGCAAGTTTCGAGCCACTATCTGCCTTCTAATTCTGCATCAACTTTATATATACAGTTATTCTCTTTAATTTGCATCACAAGTGATTAGAGACAGAAATTAATATACATAGAGGATTGCTGATGAACGAATTATCTATACATCAGAAGGTGTCCGGCAGACATATAAATAGAGAAATACTGTGCTGTGAAATGAATCATTGTTTACCAAACTCAAAAATCAACCACAGGAATGAGAAATTATATAGTGAAATAGGCCAAGGTAGAATAAAAGAATAAACAAAGTACTGATGTAACTGTTCGATCAATTTGTATAAACCAACATAACTTGATCACGTTCAAATCTACAAGCTTGATTGAGTTTCGAGTACTGTCCTTAATTAGAACCATGAATATTTTGATTTTATTTGTTGTGCCCAGAAAGTTCGTTCCTAACTTCAAGCTCTAACACGAGAACATAATCTCTCCATCGACTCCCCAGAAACCCAATTCACCCAAAGAAACAAAAACCACATGTACTATATATGATAGATTAAGTTTGCTAAAGGATAATACTAACTCTATATATATTTACCACGTCATCAACCTTAAGTATGTGTGTATACCCTTAAAATTGGATAACAATTAAACTTATAATGTGATTTTAAGGATATGTGATTTTACTTAACATCAACTGATGAATATGAAGATTAATAATAGTAATCAACAGTAAAATAAAGCAAACCAATGTTTGAATGGAACTCAGCCCTCGAGTTAGAGTACCCTCGAACTGATTAGTGCAAGAACAGTTTAAAAATTAACAAGCTGATGAACAAGAATATAAGCGAGAAAGAGAATTATATTGCTTTGATGTGAATGATATGGATTACAAATGATCAGAACCCCTATTTATATCGTAGAAGAATTCTACTTATGGTACAACTCTAATTATAGAAGTTTCGCTGATTAACCGTTCTTGATTTGATCCGTTCTGAGATCCCGCCATGATCTTCGACCAGTCACGAATATCTCGCCTTTATGTTATTATGCTATCTTCGGTGTTGCTCGATGTCTATCTCGTTTGGCTCGATCACTATTGGTCTCGATCTCGACAGGTATCTTGAATCTCGAACTTGGTATCTTACCCTCATACCTCGTTCTGATCTATTACGGGGCCGATATTCGATCCATCACCCCGATCTCGGTTAATCAGTGCCTGATTTTAATCGTGTACACATAGTCCCCTCATTTTTTGGAGTGAAATGACAAGAAACGAATTGAGCCTTCGATTTTTGCCCCAACCTGTCATGACGTCACCCTCGTGACGTACACGAGGGAAGTGACCGAAATGTCCCGTCGGTATAGTTCCTCAAGGTATTAATGTATGTCAGTTGGTAGTCAGCCACTAAGCTTTGATCCATCGCCGTGAATCCAATAAATAGGCCTCTTTTTTCACTCTTTCAAACTTTATCTTTAACCTTCTTCAATCTCCAAATCTTTTTCCATATTCTAAGTTCCTTTCTTCTGCAATATTTTCAGACGTTGTTGTTAACCTCTTCTTAAACATTAAATTCTATCATCTTCTTTCTTCCCCAAACTCAAACAAGAAATGGCAAAAATGTCCAAAACAGTTCCCCAAAAGGAAAACGTTACTTCATCACAGTCGGCCGGTGACAAAACACTGGTGGAACCGCGCCCTGAGGAGTGTGTTCCCGGAGGGTGCGTCCTTACTTCCGATTTTAAGATCGAGAAAGCTTCCTCGGTCCCTAGTCGATGCGAGCCTATCTCAAGGTACATATGATCGATAACTGAGACCTTTCTCAAGCAGGTAAAGAAAGACTGCAACTAGGAAAGCAAAGAGGTAGTGATTCCAACCCCTGAAGAAGATATCACCACCCACATGGAAGGGTTTCTAAGTGTTTACACGTACCCTTTCACGCTGGCCCCCCTCGACCCTGTCATCGTCGATATCTGCTGCAAGTACCAGATAACCCTGGGCCAAATCCATCCTTCCTTTTGGCGATTTGTGATTCTGCTCCGATTCTTAGCGAGCAAAGTCGAGGGGATGTCTTTCACCCTCGAGCACCTCATTAGATTGTACTGCCCCCATCTCCATCGATGCGGGTTAATAAAACTCCAGCGTCGAGCCACTACGGTGTTATTCTCGAGCATAGGCGAGGACAAGGATCGAGGCTGGATGGGCTAGTCCGTTCGAGTGAGTACTTCCGACCTAATCCCAGCAGATGCCATTTCCTGAGAAATAAAACATGAAACGTAAGTATTATCTCACTGTTAGATTCCATGTATTATTTAATTCCTTCATTTTCCATATTAATGTCTTTGTCCATGATGTATCAGTTGCTTGGATGCCCGGTGCGGTTCCTGACCTCGAGAGCTGGGTTCAGAACCTGGCCTCGACCTCTACGTACGCCGAGCACTCGTGGCGCGATTTAGCAAAGGGCTAATGGGAGGCTAAGGATCATGGTAAGCCTCTTTTTATGTATCTGATGATTTAATCAAGATATTCTTCTTATACTTATTCAATGTTTTCATGTACAGGCCTGGGCAAAAATGCGGTCATGAGGCCCCCGTCTGGCGAGGAGGAGACTTCGACCCCGGTTCCGAAACTGGTGAATAATAAGAAGAGGAAAAGGACCTTGACCTCCGGGGTCTCAAAGCCCAAGAAGACCTTTGTTCGTAAGCCGAAGAAAGATACTACTGCCCTGCCTGCGGACGTACTTCATCGGCTAAGGGAGGAAGAAGAAGAAGAAGAAGACGACTCTGTACTGGTGGCCCGAGTGAAGAAGACCATCGAGGCCCCAAAGGCCATTGAATCGGTGGTGGTTGATGAGATCCCACCTAGAACTGAGATGGGAAAAGTCCCGAGTCATTGGAGGCTGAAGACGCCTCCCACCGAAATGAGAAAACGGCGGGTACATCTGACGAGTCCGGCTCTGAGGCCCTTTGAAGCGAAGAGAATGCCCCAAGAGACCCACTTGGGGAAATTGAAATTGGGGATTCGCCAACTTTGCCTGCATTTTCTGAGGGGGAAATTCGGGAGGCCCAAGCTATGAAGAACCCCGAGGTAGACGGAGCTGGGGAGGACCCTTTCCGAGGTTATTTTATCGGGGTTGAAGATGCTTCCGACCTTAGTGAAGCATCGAGTCTCTTTGATGAGGCTCAAAAACTCCTGAATCGGGTAAGCCTCAGCTCCCCTCGTTGACATCATACTTATTTATTTCTTCTTTTCGTGTTTGATATCTTTTTTTCTTTTCGTATAGGCCTTGTCACTCCATCAGGAGGCGTTTCCCAGATCGCGAGCACAACTGAGCCGATGTGAGGCCGACCTTCAAGGGCTCTCGGAGGAAAATAATTCCCTCAAACTTCACTGCGGGCAAAGAGAAGATGAGATCAAGGACCTCCGAGCCGAGTTGGATAAGGCTCACAAAGATCAGACCGAACTGATCGAGCAGGTAATGACAATCTTAAAAGCTCACGGGCTTGATTCAGGAATGGTGGCTAAGACTTCAATCTCACATTTGCAGCAGAGGGTCGAGAGGATCAAGCAATTTCGTGAGGAGATCAACATGATGAAGGCAGAGACCTTGGGGTGGAAACAAAGTATGGACCACTTTGCTGCAGAGAAAGAGGCTGCTCGAGCCCAATTATCATCGGTCGAAAGTCAACTTCGAGGCATGAAGGAGAAAAGCTTAGCTCAGGCAAAGAAAATAGAGGAGCTCGAGGTTCGGTTGGCTTCCGAACTTGCAAAGGCCAAATTTGAGGCTGAAAAGGAAAAGGCCGAGCTGGAGGCGATCATGGCTATCTACCGGTCCAATGCTGAAGCTGCTCAAGTCCAAGCGAGAGAGGATGCTGAGATCGCTCAAACTCGAGCACATTGGATTGCTGAAGTTTCCAAATGCCAATCTTGGAGGGAAACGCTCGAGGAGATCCATGCTCGAGGTTTCGATCTTACCTATGAGATAATAAAGCTAAAGATCATGAAGCCGATGCTAGAGTGCTGGCCTCTATCGATGATGATGATGATGGTAGCAAGAGCGGGTCCGAGAATGGGAGGACCTCGGTGAAGGAGAATCTTCCCCCGATGAGTCCTCGTAAATATCTTCGTATATATAAAATATATTTTTTCTCTTTGACTTGTCTTTATTCTATTTCCCGCCTCGTGAATATCTTATTTCATTCATGCCTTCATGCCTTATGAAGATTTTGATTCACTTATGCCTTGTGAAAATTTTGTTCGTAAGTTCGAAGCTGAGGCAACTTGATCGAAGTTGGACTAATGTAGTTTTTATAATCGAGTGAGTACTCGCTCGAACTCAAAATAGGATGACCCTTGGGTCTTAGTTGAGTGAGGATGATTCCTTGCACTCAGAAAATAAAATGACCCTTAGGCTCTTGAGTTGGGCCGATATGGCCTCAAAAGAATGGCTTTTTTCCCTTTTCGGCTTAAAAAGTTAATCATACAAAAATTTGCCGTGCCTTAGCACGAGATAAATCTGTATTCATTAGGTTTTTCTGAGGGTTGGTGTTATCAAAACCCTTTGCTTTTTCATGCCTTAGTACAAAATTGTTCGAGGGTTCGAACAATTCGATACCCCTTAGGGTTTTTCGAGGGTTGACGTTGTCAAAACCCTTTTGTCATTTTTCCGAGGGGAGCCTTTTTAACCGGTTTGTAAACGTATTCGAAGGCCTATTTTATAACTGAATTCGGAAGTCTCCAAACTGTGATAATTTGGCCGTAGCCTTTAGTTTGTGATTTTCACTTTAGGCTCATTTCCCAGTTACACTTTGAACTCGTTCGAAGTGTCATTCCCCGAGTGGGGTGGTCGTGGCCTATAAAGTCGAGGATTTCCTTTTTAAGGTCTTACGATCTCGAGGTTTAGTAATTCAATCATGTCGATTTTTTGGGCGGCAGTCCCCAAGTATGGGGTAAGTTGTTTGAACTTCAGTTGTAATCGACCCTTAAGCCAGTTTCCACAATAGATCATACGTATAAAATTATAAAGTATAAATTTTTCTAAGGCATGGAACATCTAGTAAGGAAAAAGTAATTCTTTCAATATATTATACGTGCGTACATGTTTTGCCATTAGGGTTCGAATATTCTACATGGACACGGTTCATTCGACTGTTTGGCCCTTTACAAAAGTTTTCTATTGAGACCCTGTTGACACGAAATATTTTCCTTGTAATCATCCGAGGGTGATGCCCCCCAGTATTCGAGGTTGATTGTAAAGAAGACTCGGATACTGTTGAATTTTTCTAAGTTAGCACGAACAATGGTTGATTCTTTAAAAACGTCGATGGAAAAACCCATTTGGGACAAAAACCGGTCTAAGGTAAAAAGAGTGCAACGTGTGCTTTCAGACCTAAAGACTTCGTGTTTGGAGAATCCTTCGATGTCTTCGATCAAACAACTGCAACTGGTTAGTATAAAATATAAATGAAAATGGAGAAAAGTCGTACCTTAGCAATAATATTGTTTGAGGAGAGATACGTTCCAATTGTTTGGTAATTGTTCGCCATTCATCGTGCCAAGTTTGTTGGATCCCTTTCTGATGATATCAAGGACCTGATACGGTCCCTCCCAGTTTAGGCCAAGTTTTACTTCATTTGTGTCTCGAGTATTGAGGGTGACCCTTCTCCGAATCAAGTCCCCGATTTTAAAGTGTCAAATATTGGCTCTTCAGTTGTAGTACCTTACGATCTACTACTTCTATGCGGCCATTCGAACGAGGGAGGCTTCTCGCTTTTCATCTATCAGTTCGAGGCTTGTATTCATAGCCTCGTGATTAGACTCTTCTGTTGCATATCGAAACCATACGCGAGGTTCCCCGTCTTCGACCGGGATTAGAGCTTTGGTGCCATATACTAAAGAGAACGGTGTGGCCCCCGTACTGGATTTTGACGTTGTTCGATACTCCCAAAGGACCTCAGGCAATATCTCTCTTCATTTTCCCTTAGCGTTGTTCAATCTTTTCTTTAGATTTTGAATGATTGTCTTGTTTGTCGATTCTGCCTGTCCGTTCCCACTAGGATGATATGGCGTTGACAAGATCCATTTTATTTTGTGGTCTTCTAGAAACTTTGTCACTTTGCTGCCGACGAATTGCTTTCCATTGTCGCATATGATCTCGGAAGGCATCCCGAATCGGCATATAATGTGGTCCTAGATGAAGTCTATGACTTCTATTTCTTTGACTTTCTCGAAGACCTGTGCTTCAACCCACTTAGAGAAATAGTATGTCATAATCAAAATAAGTTTAGCTTTACCTGGGGCCGATGGTAGAGGGTCGACGATATTCATTTCCCATTTCATGAACGGCCATGGGGATAGGATTGAATGGAGTTTCTCTCCGGGTTGGTGGATCGGCGCATATCTTTGGCATTTGTCACACTTTCAAACAAATTCTTTAGTGTCCTTTTCCATATTGGCCCAATAGTATCCTACTCTGATGACTTTGTGAACCAATGATTCGGCACTAGAATGATTGCCGCAAGTACCCTCGTGAATTTCCCGTAGGACATAGTCGGTGTCTATGAGACCCAAACATATTTCCAATGGTCCATCGAACATTCTTCTATATAGTGTTCCATCTTCGGCCAATATGAATTGTGCGGCCTTCGTACGTAGAGTCCTCGATTCATTATGATCCGATGGAAGCTTCCCGTGTTTTAGGTACTCGATATATTTATTCCTCCAATCCCAGATTATACTTGTGGAGTTTATTTCGACGTGGCCTTCTTCGACTACTAACCTCTAAAGTTGTACGACACTCCCCGAGCTAATTTCGTCATCTACGACCGATGACCCCAAATTTTCAAGGGCATCGGCCTCACTGTTTTATTCTTGAGGTACATGCTGTAGGGTCCATTATTAAAATCGATGTAGCGTCACTCTTAGTTTTTCCAAGTACCTATGCATTAAATCTTCTCAAACGTCGAAGGTTCTGTTGACTTAGTTTACCAAAAGTAAGGAGTCACATTTAGCCCCGATGACCTCTGCTCCCAAACTCTAGCTAGCTCTAAACCTACAATCATGGCCTCATACTCGACCTCGTTGTTAGTCAACTTAGAAGTTTTGATAGATTGTCTAATTGTATTTCCCGTGGTCGCCTTCAAAATGATTCCTAGTCCGCACACCTTCACATTTGAATTCGTTTGTGAAGAGGGTCCACACCCCCGATGATATACCTGTTTTCAATAATAGTTCCTTTTCGACCTCGGGTATGAAGGCTGGCATAAAGTCGGCCACGAAGTCTGCTAAGATTTGAGACTTGATGGCCATTCGGGGTTGATACTGGATATCGTACCCACTGATTTCGACAGCCCATTTGGCCAATCGACCTGAGAGTTCGGGCTTATGCAAAATATTGCGAAGAGTATAAGTGGTCACCACACAAATTGGGTAACATTGAAAATATGGTTTTAATTTTCTACAGGCGCTTATTAGGGCAAGCGCTAATTTTTCTAAGTGTGGGTATCGGGTGTCGGCCTCACCTAAGGTTCTACTAACATAGTAAACGGGAAATACGTACCTTGCTCCTCTCGAACTAGGACCCCACTTATCGCGACTTTCGAGACTTCTAAGTACAAGTAGAGTTGCTCGTCCGCTTTTGGAATATGAAGCAGTGGTGGACTTAAGAGATACTGTTTCATTTCTTCTAATTCTTGTTGGCAATCCGGGTTCCATGCAAAATTGTTCTTCTTTTTAAGCAGCGAGAAGAACCGATGACTCCTATCTGAAGACCTTGAGATGAATCAGCCTAGGGTGGCTATATGCCCCGTTAATCTTTTGTACGACCTTAACATTGTCCACGACTGTGATGTCTTTGATTGCCTTAATTTTGTCGGGGTTGATCTCAATCCCCGATTTGATACCTTAAAGCCGAGGAACTTGCCCGAGCCGACCCTGAATGCATATTTATCCGGGTTGAGCTTCATGTTGTACTTCCTTAGTATATCGAAGGTCTCCTACAAATGTTTGAAATGGTCCTCTGCTCGCACGGACTTAACTAGCATATCGTCAATATAGACCTCGATTGATTTACCTCTTTGTTCCTCGAACATTCGATTTACTAGGTTTTGGTAAGTAGCACCAGCATTTTTTAGTCCAAACGACATTACATTATAACAATAGGTGCCGTACTTAGTGATGAACAAGGTCTTTTCCTGATACTCCGCGTTCATTTTTATTTGATTGTACCCGGAGTAGGCATCGAGAAAACTAAGGATCTCGTGTCCGGCCGTGGCATCGATCATGCAATCGATATTCAGTAGAGGAAAAAAGTCTTTAGGACATGCTTTGTTTATATCTTTAGTCTACGCACTTTCTAAGTTTGTTCCTTTTTAGGGACTACGACTATGTTTGCTAACCATTCGGGATATTTTACTTCCCAAATGGATCTTATTTTGAGAAGTTCCGTCCTTGATGAACCATGTTTTACCTCGGATTGTGGCCTTCTCTTTTGTTTTACTGGGCGAAACTTTGGATCCAAGCTTAATCAATGTGTAGTGACCGGATCCCTGTCATATCTAAGTGGGACCAAGAAAAAAAATCCATATTATCGAAAAAACATTTAATGCATTTTTTCCTAAGCTCGGGGGTTAACCCCGTGCCCAATTATACCTTTCGCTTGGGCAGGTACTTGATCAGTATGATTTACTCCAGCTCTTCGACTATCGATTTGGTAGCGGAATCCTCGGGGATTATGAAGGATCTAGGGATCTAGTAGTCATCGTCCTCATCCATTTCCTGCTTCTCCGTCTGAGTCAAGGCTGGTGCCTGTGGTTGCTATTTAACCTCTTTTTTCCATTTGACTCCGATCCTTTTGCTGACAGAAGTCCCGATATAGATATTACTTCATCGACCGCGAATTCTTTGGCAGCATGTTGTTCCCCATACACCATGTTTAGTCTATCCGGTGTTGGGAATTTCAGCATTTGGTGAAGGGTTGAAGGGACTGCCCTCATGTTGTGAATCAAAGGTCTTTCGAGCAGGGCATTGTATCTCATATCGCCCTCGATCATATGGAACTTGGTTTCTTTAGTAGTCCCAGCTATATTTACTAGTAGGATGATTTCACCTTTAGTTGTTTCACTGGCCATGTTGAAACCATTGCGAACCCTAGCTACGGGCACGTTCTGGTCCTGCAGGTCGATCTGCTCCACGACCCTCGATCGAATAATATTGGCCGAGCTCCCTGGATCAATTAAAACTTGTTTAGCCTGAATTTTATTCATAAGGATAGAGATTACCAATGCATCATTGTGGAGTTGTGAGATCCCCTCTACTTCCTCGTCCTTGAACGACAAGGTGCCTTCTGGTACGTAGTCACGAGTCTGTTTCTCCCTGGTGATCGACACCTTGGTACGTTTGAACACGAGCCCTTATGGTATATCGACCCCACCAACGATCATATGTATCACATGTTGTGGTTCTTCCTAATCGTTTTTCTTGTTTGCATCCCTGTCTCAGAAGTGATTTTTAGCTCGGTCACTCAAGAATTCTCGAAGGTGCCCCTCCTTGAATAAAAAACCACCTCGTCTCTTAGCTGTCTACAGTCTTCGGTTCTATGACCATGGGTGCCATGGTATTTTCATATCTGGTTGGGGTTTCTGTGAGATGGATCGGTCTGTAGGGGTCTGGGCCATCTAGTATCTTTGATTCTCCCAATGACTGACACAATACCTGATGTGTCGATGCTGAAGTTATATTCAGATAATCGTGGTGATTCTGCGGGATCGACATGTTTATCGAAGCCACTTTTGCTCATGAGCCCTTGAGAACTCTGTCCTCGATAATTCCTTTGATCATTTCGAACGGGATTACGTCCTGGGTCGCTGTTCCTACGATCTGTGTTGTATGGTTGATACCGATCTCTGTTCGATTGGGGTTCTCTATCGATGTCCCTTTGAACTTTTCCAACTGACCTGTTTGGATAGGCCGAACCGGAAGGGGTCCCCAGTTGATCATCCTCGACCCTGATCTTTGACTGGTACCAATTATACATATCGGCTCAGGTCACTGCTAGATATTCAATTAAATTCTGCTTCAGTTGTCGTGATGCTACCGAACTCCGTTCGTTCAAACCTTGGATGAAGGCCTGAACAGCCTAATCATCTGTGACCGGGGGTAGGTCCATGCGTTCCATCTAGAACCGAGATACAAATTACCTAAACATTTCATTTTCCTTCTACCTTACTTTAAAGAGGTCTGACTTCCTAGTCGCAACCTTTATTGCTCCGGAGTGTGCTTTCACGAAGGAATCCGTAAGCATGGTGAATGAATCGATGAAATTAGGTGGCAGATTGTAATACCATATCATTTCCCCTTTCGACAGAGTTTCTCCAAATTTCTTCAGTAGAACATATTCGATCTCATCATCTTCTAAGTCATTCCCCTTTATTGTGAATGCATGTATAAGAGGTGACATGCTCATTAGGATCGGTGGTTCGATTGTACTTGGGGATTTCTGGCATGCGGAATTTCTTGGGAATGGGCTTCGTAGCTGCACTTGGGGGGAACAACTTCTGCACAAACTTCTTCGAGTCCATACCTTTCAAACGGTTGTGCCCCCGGTATTTGGTCAACCCGGGAGTTGTATGTTTCTACCTTTTCGTTGTTTGCCTCGATTTTATTTTCTCCTGATTCAATTCGCTTAGTGAGTTCCTCGAGCATTTTCATAATGGCGGGGTCAGTCCCCGATTCATTGGCGTTCGATCTCTCCGGTACATGTTCGGTCCTGTGAACAATTTCTAGTGGAGGCTCAGATTCGACCCCACTTGCTGCTCGATGATGATTTTGTAGTACTTGCTGCACGATGATGATTTTGTAGTTGTGCTCTAGCGGCTTGTTGAGACTATAGCATCTTGAATATCATTTGGAGGCTGACTCGACCTTCCCTGCATACGTTACCTTCGGCATCAGCGCCCGAATTTGCATTTAGGGCGATAAGTGAACTGACGTCGACAAGATTTGCAATTGGTACTCCCTCGAGATCATCTTGAGGCACCTCGATCCCTGGGGCGGCTATATTATCATTTTCCCTGTGAAATCCGAGGCCGTTATCACCATGTGTGGGTGTTGTTTGTGAGTTTGACATGTTTTATCCTGAAAACAAAAACACTTACAAGAACAAGTGTAAAGCAGTGTGTGTGTTATCAGAATCAATATTAAGAAATCACTATTATCCTTAGCCCCATGGTGGGCACCAAACTGTTTACCCTTAAAATTGGATAACAATTAAACGTATAATGTGGTTTTAAGGATACGTGATTACACTTAACACCAACTGATAAATATGAAGATTAATAATAGTAATCAACAGTAAATAAAGCGAACCAATGTTTGAATGGAACTCAACCCTCGAGTTAGAGTACCCTCGAACTAATTAGTGCAAGAACATTTTAAAAATATAACAAGCTGATGAACAAGAATGTAAGTGAGAAAGAGAATTATATTGCTTTGATGTCTGTGAATGATACGGATTACAAATGATCAGAACCCTTTTTATATAGTAGATGAATTCTACTTATTGTACAACTCTAATTATAGAAGGAAATCCCATGATTAGCTAATTAACCGTTCTTGATTTTATTCATTCCGAGATTCCCGCCATGATCTTTGATCAGTCACATAAATCTCACCTTTATGTTATTATGCTATCTTCAGTCTTGCTCGATGTCTCTCTTGTTTGGTCTCGATCACTACTGGTCTCGATCTCGACAAGTACCTCGAATTGCAAACTTGGTATCTTACCCTCATACGTCAATCTGATCTATTACGGAGCCGATCTTCGGTCCATCACCCTGGTCTCGGTTAATCAGTAAAATCGGGCGGACCTGATTTTTATCGTATACAATGTGCAACACATATACAAGAAATAATCAACATCGTACTTTTCGCGATTGTTAATTAAAATATACTAACACAAAATATTTTACTACGTAGTTTTTTGTGGGATTTCAACTAGCGATATGTATTCTTAATTAGGATGAAATTAATTATGTTATTGGTAACCTGCATATAAAGAGAGGAGATAGATCGAAACTTCATTTTCTTCTTAAAGGGGAGAGTCTCTTCTTCCATATTATTCACTACTCTTGACTTGTTGCTGGCTCTATGCTCCAGGTGAACATCATCTCGGCTGCTACATGAATCAATACTAAATTGAATTAGTTGCAACACCGCCTTTATCTCCGGCTCCCTTAGCTTCACCATTGACGACACAAATTTCTTCATTAATTACGTACAAATATTACCAGTACTAGTAGATACGGAGAGGCTTCGAGAGTATATATTGCATGAGAATATGGCTGATGTCTGTGCGTTTGAAATGGGAGAAGAGTTGATATCGGATATAGAGAGACAGGGGTACTGTGTTTCTATTCCTCATGCAGGTTTCCTAGGTGGAATTAATGGCGAACATATCTTTGATTTTTATACCATCCAAGTCCCTATATAACTAGCTTATTAGAAAAAATTGGTCAATTCATAAAATATTACTAATATTAGCCAATTATCTATTTGTAGTTAAAACAAGGTCAAATTTTTACTTTCTTTTGAGTGAGTGTTATTAGAATAAATTGAGTACATCTTAAGGAGCATGGATATCAGTTTTGGGATGATTTGGTGGAGTTTTGAGGTGGTTTGAATTGAAAATTCGAAGTAGAAGATGAACATAAAAAAAATTATATGTGTATCATTTGTGTATCACATATGTATCATATTTGTATCAAATGTGTATCACATTTATATTCATGTATATATGTGTGTGAGATACTTGCGTGATACATGTGTCGCAGAAGAATTTCTTGAACTCAATTTTAACTACGAATTTTGATACCATATCAGACCAAATCACCCTAATCGTCCTCAAATTTTGTATATTTGGGTTTTTAATTTTTATGTGTTTGGCTATTATTGGTAAGTCTGATTAATAGCTAGATGTTGGTAAGTTAAAAATTATTTGGGACATTTATGTAAGATTCTCTTTTAACAAAATTTTTTTTTAGGCTTCGCTAACTAATTGGTATACATTAACTACGTACAAGGACATGGTTGTAATTTAAACAATTCTTGTGGTTACTCTTTCTTTTTTTCTTTTTGTAAATAATGATAATCAATAAATCCATTCATGGGTTATGTTCAACTTATATCTATTTAAGTTTAAATTAGGCTAAATATGCAAATAGAGACGAGTAGTTTCTCAAGATTTTGTTTCGGCCCTAACTTACACAAATTTCTTCATTAATTACGTACAAATATTACCAGTACTAGTAGATACGGAGAGGCTTCGAGAGTATATATTGCATGAGAATATGGCTGATGTCTGTGCGTTTGAAATGGGAGAAGAGTTGATATCGGATATAGAGAGACAGGGGTACTGTGTTTCTATTCCTCATGCAGGTTTCCTAGGTGGAATTAATGGCGAACATATCTTTGATTTTTATACCATCCAAGTCCCTATATAACTAGCTTATTAGAAAAAATTGGTCAATTCATAAAATATTACTAATATTAGCCAATTATCTATTTGTAGTTAAAACAAGGTCAAATTTTTACTTTCTTTTGAGTGAGTGTTATTAGAATAAATTGAGTACATCTTAAGAAGCATGGATATCAGTTTTAGGATGATTTGGTGGAGTTTTGAGGTGGTTTGAATTGAAAATTCGAAGTAGAAGATGAACATAAAAAAAATTATATGTGTATCATTTGTGTATCACATATGTATCATATTTGTATCAAATGTGTATCACATTTATATTCATGTATATATGTGTGTGAGATACTTGCGTGATACATGTGTCGCAGAAGAATTTCTTGAACTCAATTTTAACTACGAATTTTGATACCATATCAGACCAAATCACCCTAATCGTCCTCAAATTTTGTATATTTGGGTTTTTAATTTTTATGTGTTTGGCTATTATTGGTAAGTCTGATTAATAGCTAGATGTTGGTAAGTTAAAAATTATTTGGGACATTTATGTAAGATTCTCTTTTAACAAAATTTTTTTTTAGGCTTCGCTAACTAATTGGTATACATTAACTACGTACAAGGACATGGTTGTAATTTAAACAATTCTTGTGGTTACTCTTTCTTTTTTTCTTTTTGTAAATAATGATAATCAATAAATCCATTCATGGGTTATGTTCAACTTATATCTATTTAAGTTTAAATTAGGCTAAATATGCAAATAGAGACGAGTAGTTTCTCAAGATTTTGTTTCGGCCCTAACTTACACAAATTTCTTCATTAATTACGTACAAATATTACCAGTACTAGTAGATACGGAGAGGCTTCGAGAGTATATATTGCATGAGAATATGGCTGATGTCTGTGCGTTTGAAATGGGAGAAGAGTTGATATCGGATATAGAGAGACAGGGGTACTGTGTTTCTATTCCTCATGCAGGTTTCCTAGGTGGAATTAATGGCGAACATATCTTTGATTTTTATACCATCCAAGTCCCTATATAACTAGCTTATTAGAAAAAATTGGTCAATTCATAAAATATTACTAATATTAGCCAATTATCTATTTGTAGTTAAAACAAGGTCAAATTTTTACTTTCTTTTGAGTGAGTGTTATTAGAATAAATTGAGTACATCTTAAGGAGCATGGATATCAGTTTTGGGATGATTTGGTGGAGTTTTGAGGTGGTTTGAATTGAAAATTCGAAGTAGAAGATGAACATAAAAAAAATTATATGTGTATCATTTGTGTATCACATATGTATCATATTTGTATCAAATGTGTATCACATTTATATTCATGTATATATGTGTGTGAGATACTTGCGTGATACATGTGTCGCAGAAGAATTTCTTGAACTCAATTTTAACTACGAATTTTGATACCATATCAGACCAAATCACCCTAATCGTCTTCAAATTTTGTATATTTGGGTTTTTAATTTTTATGTGTTTGGCTATTATTGGTAAGTCTGATTAATAGCTAGATGTTGGTAAGTTAAAAATTATTTGGGACATTTCTGTAAGATTCTCTTTTAACAAAATTTTTTTTTAGGCTTCGCTAACTAATTGGTATACATTAACTACGTACAAGGACATGGTTGTAATTTAAATAATTCTTGTGGTTACTCTTTCTTTTTTTATTTTTGTAAATAATGATAATCAATAAATCCATTCATGGGTTATGTTCAACTTATATCTATTTAAGTTTAAATTAGGCTAAATATGCAAATAGAGACGAGTAGTTTCTCAAGATTTTGTTTTGGCCCCAACTTAATGAATTTACAACGAGGTAAGGAGACTTCACCAAGCTAGTGCGCTCCTCATCTCAATGCTATACTTCGGCAGCTACTAACTAAGACATTTCAGAGGAAAAACTACATTCATTACCTGCATTCACCCTGATATGCTAACCCGAGCTTCAATTATATTCCTCACTCTCACCATCATATATCTTCAAGTTTTAAAAGGTATCTTATGGTGTATGAAGGATTTTCTTGGGCTTGGCCTAACCATCACTCTGGGACTTTTAACCATCTTCTTTGCATTCTCCGATACCGACTGGACTGGTTAGGTACTTAAACTTATTGTAATGTCATGTGCCATGCATGTGATCAGTTAGTTAGGCTGTTAAGAGTAGTTAAAGTTGTTAATGTAAGTTAAGGGTAGATTTGTCATTTTACATTCATTAATATTTTTCTTCTTTAGCTCCTTGTATATAACGATTCTGAAGATCAATAGAACAGTGGCTTTGATAATTTTCCCAATTCACCGAATCTCTCTCAATTTCTTCTAGAACCATCCTCCATTGAAGCCCATGGCTAATCCTTGCATTTAAGCATGGTATCAGAGCGACGTGCATGGATTGCATCACGCTAGATCTCTGATTTCTCCTGTCACAGTTCTATCACTGATTAGTCGAAATTTGTTGGAGCTCGTCAAAATTTTATCCATGACAGAGACTGATTCGTCAATGTCGGAGATGGAAGCAATTGACCGCAATCATCCACTGTATATTGGACCTTCTATACTTCTAGCTCAGTCGTGGTACATGTTAAGCTCACAGGCTAGGAGAATTACGGGCTATGGAGTAGGTCGATGAGAATTGCACATTTGGGGAAGAAGAAAATAGGTTTTTCCACTGGTAGTTGCATCAGGAGTGCGTATGAAGGAGAACTGTTAGAGCAATGGGAGACATGCAACGACATTGTTCTCTTGTGGATTATGAACAATGTGGCACCAGAACTTCTAGGTGGAGTCATGTATGCAACTGATGCACATTTCGTGTGGGAAAATTTGCGAAAAAGGTTCAATAAGATAAATCATGTTAGGATCTTTCAATTCTATCATGAAATTGCCACATTATCTCAATGAACTAGCTATGTTTCAGTGTATTTCTCAAAATTAAAGGAGTTATGGCATGAATATGATGTTTTGGTTCCATTTCCTATTTGTTGTTAGAAATCAAATGATCCTGCAGAAAATTTGCATCAACAAAGCGTTATGCAATTCCTGTCTGGTTTGAATGAGTCATATGATCAAGCTAGTGTTACACCTCCTTTTTCCCGATGGGGATAGGGAGTTTTTCCAATTTAAGTGACATGATTCTAAATGAGATTAATTATTTAGTTTTAGAGTCGCCACTTGGAATAATTTATGGTGTCCCAAGTAACTAGTTAATTTTAAATCCCAAATCGAGGAAATTGAATCTTAGTAGCTTGCCTAACCTTGTATGAGAAACTCCCCTTAGGATTGGTACTATTGTTGTTATATAAGCGCCGTGTACATGAGGTGGCGAGTACGTACACGGGTTATTTGTTGAAAAAAAAACCCGATTTTCATTAAAGCACTACCTGTCTTCACTCTTAATTGAACTTATTAGCTTGTGTAGCATTAGGTTAGAATAAGAAAGCATGCCTACTTGCCTTAACTGTCTACTTGAACTACGTGCAGCATGTTTTGTGGTCTTTACCTATTTTCCTTAACTTGTACTTGGGATAAGTTGTAAGACTCCGTGCCATGATTATTGAATCTTGGTGTTTGACTGCATATTTACTTTGGGACTACAAAATGGTATTCCGGGAGATCCCCCTGTACTGTATATTTACTTTGGGACTACTGAACGATATTCTAGGAGATCCCTCCCTATCTTGAATATTTACTTTGGGACTACGAAATGGTATTCTGGGAGATATAGGAACAATGCTGGTAAGGAGTCCTATTAAAACCAATAAATATAGGCATTTCTGCCATCAACACCAGAATAAATAGAGTTTCCCCTGCACAGTTACGTTTGGGACTACGACACGGTATCTCGGAGATCCCCCTGTTGAACTGTTGTGTTCTGAGCTGTGTTTTTCCATGATTCGTTCATTGTTATATTTCAATATTAACTATTGTGATATCTCATTTGTCTTGCTTCATTTTGTATATATATATATATGTTCCAGTAGGGCCCCGACCTGACCTCGTCCCTACTCGACCGAGGTAGGCTTGGCACTTACAGGGTACTATTGTGGTGTACTCATTCCCTTCCTACACATGTTTTCGTGTGCAGATCTAGGTACCTCTCACCCGCCTCATTATTAGTGCAGCCGCAGCAGCCCACCAGACACTTCAAGGTATATCTACACGCGCCCGCAGATCCTCGGAGTCCCCTTCTATCCTTATACTGATTTTCCCTCCTTATCTCTTTAGACTTTGTAGAAGAGAAAATTTTTCTTAGAGCTTGTGACTCGTGATTCTGGGTTTTGGGAAGTATTATGTATATTCGCGTATTGGTTTTACATGTATATGCCGAGCGGTAATCTACCATTATATAGTATCTATTGAAGCTTAGTTGTTCCATTATTTCTTTATTTATGTTATTGCAATGTTAATAGGCTTACCTAGTCGTAACGACTCGATTCCGCCACGATGTCTTACGGAGGGGGAGAATGGGTCGTGATAAGTTGGTATCAGAGCTCTAGGTTCATAGGTATCATGAGTCACAAGCCGGTTTATTAGAGTCTCGCAAATCGGTACGGAGACGTCGATACTTATCTTCGAGAGGCTATGGAACTGTTAAGAACAATCATACTTCTTTGGTTTCCTTGTCGTGTGAGTTATTGACATCAAAATTCTAAAATTCTCTATGCTATTCTTTCTCACAGATGGTGAGGACCCGTACCAGGAGATACGACGATCAGGAACCCGAGCCCCATGCCAGAGCTGCCAGAGATCGGGGCCGGGGTAGAGGACGACAATGCAGTGCAGCCAGAGCACCCAGCAGCTCCAGCTATAGGGCCGACACCGGAGGTTCCTGTTGCTGCTCCAGCCCTCCAGTCTAGACTGATTCCACTAGCTCTCGCCACATCTCAGGCCGAGGGAGGGGCCAAGAGTCCCGCATTCCGTACTCCTGAGTAGAGGGTCCAGGTTGATCAGGCCCCAGAGTTTATTCCTATGCCCCTAGTGGCTCTGGATCAACATGAGACCATACTAGCTGCTTCTAAGGCAAAGCAGCTTAGACTTGAGAGGTACAAGAAGTACCACCCACCCAGTTTTAGCGAATTAGCTTCAGAGGATGCTCAGGGTTTTCTTGAGGAGTGTCATCGTATCCTCTGCACTATGGGCATAGCGGAGATGAGTGGGGTTTCTTTCACCGCTTTCCAGCTGAAGGGAACGTCATATCAGTAGTGGCATGCCTATGAGCTGAGTAGTCCGGACGAGGCAGCCTCACTCACTTGGACTCAGTCCTCAGATATGTTTCTGCGTGAGTATGTCCCTCAAAGCCTTAGGGATGCTTGGTGCACAGAGTTTGAGAAGATGCACCAGGGTTCTATGACTGTGTCGGAGTATGTAGTCCGTTTCATTGAGTTGGCTCGGCAAGCACCGGCTTTGGTTACTATAGTCAGAGAGAGGTTCGTCGCTTCATTGAGGGGCTCCACCCTAGTATCAGTACCAGTATGGATATAGAGCTGGAGATGGATATCTCTTATCAGTAGACCGTGAGTATTGCCAGGAGAGTGGAGGGAATTCTTGCCCGGGACAGAGAGGAGAGATAGGAAAAGAGGTCTCGAGAGACTGGTCATTACTCAAGAGCTCGTGCGCCAGCAGCACGCCATGGTAGGGGTTTTGTGAGTAGCCACGTTCATTTAGCTCTTCCAGTATCCAGCGATGTTCTAGTTCCTCCTAGTCCTCAAGAGCCTTATTATGCACCACCAGTATCTAGTGTGCCTCCTGGTCGGAGTGCCATTAGCGGCCAGTCCAGTATACCTAGCCCGAGCCAGTCACAACCGTCGCGTCTTCCGAGGAGTTTTTTTTAGTGTGATGATACTCGTCATATGGTGAGGGATTTCCCCAGACTTAGGAGGGGTGCACCTGCACAAATTTCTCAGCCACCACGTGCTCCACCGGGTCCTCCAGCATACTTCCAGCCCCAGGTACCGCCCACCTACTCCGACAACTCGAGTGGAGGTCGGGGAGGTCGAGGTCGCCCTAAAGAGGGAGGCCAGGCTAGGTATTATGCCCTTCCAGCCCGTTCAGAGGCAGTTGCTTCTGATTCTGTCACAGTTATTGTCCCAGTTTGTCATAGAGATGCATCGGTATTATTTGACCCAGGCTCTACGTATTCATACGTGTCTTCTTATTTTGCTCCACATTTGGGGGTATCTTGGGATTCTTTGAGTTTCCCCATTTATGTATCTACTCCCGTGGGATATTCTCTTATTGTGGACCACGTATATCGGTCGTGTTTGAATGTTCTTAGTGGTTTTGAGACCAGAGCCGATTTATTATTACTCAGCATGGTAGATTTTGATGTTATTTTGGGCATGGGATGGTTGTCGCCCCATTATGCTATTCTTGATTGTCACGCTAAGACCGTGACCCTGGCTATGCCAGGCTTACCGTGATTAGAGTAGAGAGGTACCTTAGCTTATACTCCCCACAGGGTCATTTCATTTCATAAGGCTCAGCGAATGGTTGAGAAGGGGTGTGATGCGTACTTGGCTTATGTGAGAGATGTCAGTATTGATACCCCTACATTTGAGTCAGTTCCAGTAGTGAGGGACTTCCCTGATGTGTTTCCAGCTGATCTTACGGGCATGCCGCCCGACAGAGATATTGATTTTGGCATTGACTTATTCCCGGGAACTTAGCCCATCTCTATTCCTCCTTACCGTATGGATCCTCCAGGGTTGAAGGAGTTGCTTAATAAGGGCTTCATTAGGCCCAGTGTGTCACCTTGGGGTGCTCCGGTTTGTGAAGAAAAGTGATGGGTCTATGCGTAGGTGTATCGTTTATCGCCAGCTGAACAAGGTTATAGTGAAGAATAGGTATTCATTACCACGCATTGATGATTTATTTGATCAGTTACAGGGTGCAAGGGTGTTTCTAAGATTGAATTGTGTTCAGGCTATCATCAGTTGAAAATTCGGGAGCCGGATATCCCGAGACTGCCTTCAGGACCAGATATAGTCATTATGAGTTTGTTGTCATGTCTTTTGGGCTGACCAATGCCCCAACAACCTTTATGCATTTGATGCACAGTGTGTTTCGACCTTATCTTGACTCCTTCGTCATTGTGTTTATTGACGATATCCTAGTGTATTCCGGAACTCGGGAAGATCATGAGCAACACTTAAGAACTGTGCTTCAGACTTTGAGGGACAAGAGGTTGTATGCAAAATTTTCTAAGTGTGAGTTTTCGCTGGACTCAGTGGCATTCTTGGGTCACGTAGAATCTAGTGATGAGGATCAAGGTAGATCCGAAAAAGGCGGAGACAGTGCAGAGTTGGCCTAGATCATCATCATCCACGAAGATATGCAGTTTCCTTGGTCTGGCGGGATATTACCGTCGCTTTGTAAAGGGATTTTCATCTATTGAAGAACCTATGACCTGGTTGACCCAGAAGGGTGCTCTATTCAAGTGGACAGAGGAGTGTGTGGAGAGCTTTTAGAAGCTCAAGACAGCTTTGACTACAGCCCCAGTATTGGTATTGCCTACAGGTTCGGGGTCTTACAGTATCTATTGTGATGCCTCGAGGATTGGTCTTGGCGTAGTGTTGATATAGGACGGTAGGATGAATGCATACGCGTTCAGAAAGTTGAAGGTGCATAATAAGAATTATCCTATCCACGATCTTGAGTTAGCAGCTATTGTTCACGCCTTGAAGATATGGCGCCATTACTTGTACGATGTTCCTTGTGTAATATTCACCAATCACCAGAGTTTGCAGCACCTGTTCAAGAAAAAAGATCTTAATTTGCGTCAGCGGAGGTGGGTTGAGCTACTTAAGGATTAGGACATCACCATTTTGTACCACCCGGGGAAGGACAATGTGGTGGCCGACGCTTTGAGTCACCGGGTGGAGAGTTTGGGGAGTTTGGCATATCTTCCAGCAGCAGAGAGGCCCTTAGCATTGGATGTTGAGGCCTTAGCTAGCCAGTTCGTGAGATTGGACACTTCGGAGCCGAGTCGAGTATTGGATTGCGTGGTCTATCGGTCTTATCTTTATGACCGTATCAGGGAGCGTCAATATGATGACCCCCATCTTCTAGTCCTTCAGGACAGGGTTCGGCGAGGTGATGCTAGAGATATGACTATTGGTGATGATGGCGTGATGAGGATGCAGGGCCGGATATGTGTTCCCAATGTGGATGGGCTTTGGGAGTTGATTCTTGAGGGGGCCCATAGCTCGAGGTATTCCATCTATCCGGGTGCCGCGAAGATGTACCAGGATTTGAGACAACACTATTGGCAGAGGAGGATGAAGAATGATATAGTTGGGTTTGTGGTTAGGTGTATCAACTGTCAGCAGGTTAATTCTGAGAATAAGAGACCAGATGGCTTGCTTCAGAGGTTAGAGATCCCAGAGTGGAAGTGGGAGTGGATCACCAGGGATTTCATAGTTGGGCTCCCAAGGACTTGAGGAAGTTCGATGCTATTTAGGTGATTGTGGATCGCCTGACCAAGTCCATCCCAGTGATGACTATTTACTCTTCGGAGAGGTTGGCTGAGATTTACATCCGAGAGATTGTCCGCCTTCATGGTGTCCCAATTTCCATCATTTTAGACAGAGGTACACAGTTTACATCATGGTTCTAGAGAGCCGTACAACAAGAGTTGGGTACTAGGGTGGAGCAGAGCACAGCATTTCACCCTCAGATGGACGGGCAGTCCTAGCGCACGATTCATATTCTAGAGGACATGCTTCGTGCTTGTGTGATGGAGTTTGGAGGGTCATGGGACCAGTTCTTGCCACTTGTGGATTTTGCCTACAACAACAGTTATTAGTCCAACATTCAGATGGCACCGTATGAGGCTCTGTATGGTAGGTTGTGTCGGTCCCCAATGGGTTGGTTTGAGCCGGGTGAGGCCCAATTGTTGGGTACAGACTTGGTTCAGGATGCCCTGGATAAAGTGAAGGTGATTCAGGAGTAGGCTTTGCATAGCCCAGTCCAGACAGAAGATTTATGCAGACCGGAAGGTTTGCGATTTAGCATTCATAGTTGGAGTGCGGGTCTTGCTTCGGGTATCGCCTATGAAGAGCGTCATGAGGTTCAGGAAGAACGAAAAGCTGAGCCCGAGGTCCATTGGAAATTTTGAGATATTTCGGCGTGTTGGGGAGGTTGCTTATGAGATTTCCTTACCTCCCATCCTAGCAGGAGTTCATCCGGTATTCCACGTTTCTATGCTCTAGAAGTATCACGGTGATTCAGCTTATGTATTGGATTTCAGTTCAATCCAGTTGGACAAGGATCTATCTTACGTTGAGGAGCCAGTGGCTATCTTGGACAGGAAGGTTAGAAAGATAAGGTCAAACAACATTGGTTCAGTGAAGGTTTAGTGGAGTGGTCATTCGTTCAAGGAGGCGACTTAGGAGACCGAGTGGGATATGCGCAACCCTCATCTTTTCACAACTTCATGTATGCCTTTATACTCGTTCAAGGACGAATGATTATTTTAAGAGGGGGAGGATGTAACGATCCGACCGGTCGTTTTGAGAGTTAGAGCCCCGATACCCTATTAACTGCTTTCCTCGTATCTAATTCTGCTATTTTGTGTTGCCGGGAGGGTTCATTTTGGTTTTTGGGGTGAATTAAGACACTTAATCTATTAATCGGAAGCTTAAGTTAGAAAAGTCGACCGAATGTTATTTGTAGGATTGGTTGGTATATTTGGTTGAGGTCCCGGTGGCCTCGGGTGAGTTTCGGGTGCTTAACGGGTTGAAATGGACTTAGGAGATTTTGATGATGTTGTTGTATCTGGTGTAACCGCACGTGTGCACTTTAGGCCGGAGGTGTGGAGCCGCAGAAGCAGCTATGGAACTGCAGAAGCGGATTTTTGGGAAAAGTCTGGGATCGCAGGTGCGAGGGTAATTCCGCATCTGCGATGTTCGCAGGTGCGAGTAAAGGAACGTAGGAGCGGTCTAGGACCGCAAAAGCGGAGAAGGGTCCGCAGGTGCGCACACACATGTGCGACCTCTTGATCGCAGAAGCAGACCAGGTGCATTAAGTGAAAAGCCACACCTACAATGGAAATTATGCAGGTGCGGGACCGCAGATGTGCTCCTGGGATCGTAGAAGTAGAAATCGCTGGGCAGAAAAGGGGATTTTCGAGGGTTTGAGTTCATAACACAAAAATTCGATTGAGAGCTCGAAGGAAGGCGAATTTTCAAGAGCTTTTCAGAGAAAATCATTGGGTAATGATTCCTAATCCTATTTTGATCGTATTGCATTAATCTATTGTGGTGTTGCTCATCTAATTAAGAGATTCAGTGAGGAAGTTGGGAAATTGGGGAAAAGTTCCCCAACCAAAAATCTGAGATTTGAGTGGGATTTTGGAGTCGGATTTGGATGATTTTTGTACGAGTGAACTCGTGAGTGAATGGGTGTTCTTATTTGGTAATTTTTACTCGATTCCGAGACGTGGGCCCGGGGAAGCTTATTGAGCGATTTTCCAATTCCTTGCTTTAACTTTGATTCCGTCCGTTAGAGTAGTTTTTTGTAGTTGTATTTATGTTATGTAATTGGGTTTTATTAGATTTGGGTCATTCGGAGTCGGATACTCATGGCAAGAGCGTAATTTTGGATTGATTGAGCTTAGTTCGAGGTAAGTGGCTTGCCTAACCTTGTGTGAGGGAACTCCCCTTAGGATTGGTACTATTGTTGTTATATGAGCATCGTGTACGTGAGGTAGCGAGTATGTACACGGGCTATTTGTTGGGAAAAGAAACCAGATTTTCATTAAAGCACAACCTGTCTTCAGTATTAATTGAACTTATTAGCTTGTGTATCATTATGTTAGACTAAGAAAGCATGCATACTTTCCTTAACTGTCTACTTGAACTACGTGCAACATGTTTGTTGGTTTTACCTGTTTTCCTTAACTTGTACTTAGGATAAATTGTAAGACTTCGTGCCAAGATTATTGAATCTTGCTGTTTGGATGCATATTTACTTTGGGACTACGGAACGGTATTCCGGGAGTTCCCCCTGTACTGCATATTTACGTTGGGACTATGGAACGATATTCCGGGAGATCCCCCTGTAATGCATATTTACTTTGAGACTACAGAATGGTATTCCGAGAGATCCCTCCTGTCTTGCATATTTACTTTGGGATTGCGGAACGGTATTCCAGGAGTTCCCCCTGCACGGTTACGTTTGGGACTACGAGACGGTATATCCCCCTGTTGAACTATTGTGTTCTGAGATGTGTTTTTCCATGATTCATCCATTGTTACATTTCAGTCTTTATTATTGTGATATCTCCTTTGTCTTGCTTCATTATATATATATATATATATATATATATATATAT
>ML426204.1:71392-82259 GCA_005239525.1 Nicotiana knightiana
CATATATATATATATATATATATGGCCTCGTCACTGCTCGACTGAGGTTAGGCTTGGCACCTACTGGGTACCATTGTGGTGTACTCACACCCTTCCTGCACATGTTTTTGTGTGCAGATTCAGGTACCTCTCATCCACCTCATTATTAGTGAAGTCGCAACAGCCCACCGAAGACTTCAAGGTATATCTACACGCGCCTGCAGATCCTCGGAGTCCCCTTCTATCCTTATACTGTTTTTCCCTCCTTAGCTCTTTAGACTTTGTATAGGAGACAGTTTTACTTAGAGCTTGTGACTAGTTATTTCGGGTTTTGGGAATTATTGTGTATATTCACGTATTGGTTTTACCTGTATATGCCGAGCGGCAGTCTACCATTATATAGTATCTATTTAAGCTTAGTTTTTCCATTATTTCTTTATTTATGTTATTTCAATGTTAATAGGCTTACCTAGTCATACCGACTAGGTGCCGTCACGATGTCTTACGAAGGGGGGAAAAATACGTCGTGACACCTATGCTAATTATATCATTGTGATTCATAGTTATATTGACCGTTTATATAATATCCAATATACAATTTCATTCATTAAGGTCATACGTATCAGCCATTAGTTATCATAGCAACCATATAAGTCCATTGACTAAGGTTATAGTCATATGGCCTATGCTAATTTAATCGTTGTGATTCATAGTTATATTGACCATTTATATAATAGCCAATATATAATTTCATTCATTAAGGTCATACGTCTCGGCCACTAGTTATTCATAGCAACCATGTAAGTCCATTGAGTAAGGTTATAGCCATATGGCCTATGCTAGTTACATCTTTGTGATTCATAGTTATATTGACCGTTTATATAATAGACAATATATAACTTCATTCATCAAGGTCATACGTATCGGCCACTAGATACTCATAGCAACCATATAAGTCCATTGATTAAGGTTTTATTCATATGGCCTATGCTAATTACAATAGTCAATTAATAGTTTCATTCATTAAGTTCATACGTATCGGCCAGTAGTTATTCATAGCAACCGTATTAGTCAATTGACTAAGGTTATAGTCATATGGACTATGCTAATTATATTTTTGTGATTCATAGTTATATTGACTGTTTATATAATAGCCAATACATAATTTCATTCATTAAAGTCATACGCATCGGCCACAAGTTATTCATAGCAACCCTATAAGTCCATTGATTAAGGTTTTATTCATATGGTCTATTCTAATTACATCGTTGTGATTCATAGTTATATTGGCCGTTTATATAATAGCCAATATATAATTTCATTCATTAAGGTCATACGTATCGGCCACTAGTTAGTTATAGCAACCATATAAGTCCATTGACTAAGGTTTTATTCATATGGCCTATGCTAATTACATCGTTGTGATTCATAGTTATATTGACCGTTTATATAATAGCCAATATATAATTTCATTCATTAAGGTTATACGTATCGGCCACTTGTTATTCATAGCAACCATTTAAGTCCATTGACTAAGGTTGTATTCATATGGCCTATGCTAATTACATCGTTGTGATTCATAGTTATATTGACCGTTTATATAATAGCCAATATATAATTTCATTCATTAAGGTTATACGTATCGGCCACTTGTTATTCATAGCAACCATTTAAGTCCATTGACTAAGGTTTTATTCATATGGACTATGCTATTTACATCGCTGTGATTCATAGTTATATTGACCATTTATATAAAAATCAATATATAATTTCATTCATTAAGGTCATACTTATCAGCCTATTGTTATTCATAAGTCCATTGACTAAGGTTATAGTCATATGACCTATGTTATACATAGCTAATATATTTCATTCATTAAGGTCATATTGACCGTTTATATAATAGTCAATATGTAATTATATATTTTTATTTGTTAATATTAATTATAATAAAAGGGAAAACATGATTATATTTTAGGACTAAAATGTTGCCACGACCCAAAAATTCATTAAAGGTCGTGATGGTGTCGGACACCACTGTCAGGCAAGCCAACACTAAATAGTTAATTAAATTCTCATTTTAATATTTTGAAATCATTTCTTTTCCTTGCGTTTAGCAATAAATAATGAACTTCACTGAGTAAATAATAATGTCTTTAACAAATATTCAATACTAACTAATCCCATGTACATCCTAGAACCCGGTGTCACAAGTACACGAGCAATTTCTAGGAAGTAAAAAGTAATACAATAACCATCCGAAATACAATTGGACAGTAGAGAAAATATAATACAATACTCTGAAGTAGACTCTACTGGCTGCGGGTCGTCTCGAGAGGTGCAACTCACCTAAGTCTCCGTATCAACCATGCCATTGCGCCAAACTAGGCCACTAGACATACATGTGCCTGTGCAATAAAATGCACAGCAAGTGTAGTATGAGTACAAAAATAATGTGTACCCAGTAAGTATCCCATCTAACCTTGAAGTGGTAGTGACGAGGGGTCGGCTCCGAAACTTACTAGTGGTCCAATAATATCAGGTACGGTAAAGAAATGAATAAATATGAAACAGAGTAAATATATAAAACAAACAAGTATAAAATATGTGGTACAATTCCCTTATTTACAATTTACTCAGCTCTCAACTAGCAAGCTCCCTCCGTAGACGGAGCAGATACATTGATACAATGGATTTCATCAAAGAGGTTATCATTATTCAAATAAGGGGAAAACCCTTAAATACACAGGCTTCTAGTCAAATATTACGCACGATTCCATGAGGATAATATATATATAGGAAATGTTGAGGCGTACGGCCCGATCCAACATAAAAGAAAATTGTGCACTGTCAGAAAGTAGAATGGCGCGAACCAAAGATGCATCTATTAACCTGCTGAGGCGAACGGCCCACTCCCATGAGAGTGGTACATAAATCCTGCCGAGGCGAACGACCCGATCCCATAAGAGTAGTAGAAGGAAATACCCCGCTTGCAAAATATACATGCGATACGGTTACACATAGATTTCTTAAGCTATTGTAATATTCCTCAATTCTTTTCGAAATTGCAAAGCTCAAACAAAACATTTTAAATCTTAAATTCTTAAATTTCAATTTCTCCCAAAACATTTAATAAGCAAACTATATCTTGCTCCCTCTCAAGGAAAACAATGAACATAAATCAATAACAATATCAACAAGGCATGATGTAAGCCTAAAACTACCCGAACATTTCTAGTAGCTACGTATGGACTCTCGTCACCTCGTGCGTACGTAACCCCCACAAATAGAAGTACATAATAATTTAGTCCACCTATGGGGTTAATTCCCTCTTACAAGGTTAGAAATGAGACTCACCTCGCTCCGAAGTTCCATAACTGGCTTCCAAACCCTTCCATTGACACAAATCGATGCACAACGCTCCAAAACTAGCCAATAATTATGCAAACTTGTTAATATATGCTCAAATACCCATTATAATCCAATTTATAACAATTTCTAACCCCGCTCGAAAAGTCGATAAAGATCATCCTCGGTCCCACGTGCCTGGATTCCGAAATTTTTTGAAGATCAAGATTAAGCATAACATTACAAACTCATATATATTTTATTCTCAATTTCATATCCAATTTCGTGGACAAAATCCAAAAATATCAATTTCTAGGTTTTCTACCAAAACCCCAAGTTTTCACTAATTTCCATGTTATAATCCATGTATGTATAATCATGTATTTAACTCAAAATTGTGAAGAAAGAACTTACCCCATTCCATATGGTGAAAATCGCCTCAAAAATCGCTTCAATCCGAGCTACATAGCTCCAAATATGCTAAAAATGGCTGAAACCTCGATATATAACTTCTGTCCAGGTATTTACTCATCGCGATCGTGGAAATGCTCCGCGATCGTGAAGAACAACTTTTCTCAGCCCAAAATTTTCCCTTCGCGATCGCGAAGAATAAATGCCCAGCTCTTCCTGACAGCCTCTAGTATAATGGTCATAACTTTTTGTACAAAACTCAAAATTGCAAATGGTTTGACTTTTTGAAAACTAGACACCAAGAATTATAAATTTCATTCTCTTATCATTTCCTAATTTCTTATAGATTACGATATATAAGCTTCCAAAGTCAGTCCTATGCAACACAATGCGATTTCCAAACTCTTCCCGGACAGGCGGTAGCGTATCAATCATAACTCATTGGAAACAACTCCAAATTCCAAATGGTTTGATATCCTGAAAACTATACACAAAGGTATTCAACTTTTGTTTTTGGATTATCTCCAAATTCCTTATCGATTGCAAGATACAAGTTTCCAAAGTCGGGTCAGTGCAGCAGAAACCTTCCTCCACGCGATCGTGAAAGACCTTCCGCGATTGCGATTCACTAGCCATTTTCTCTCATTTTACTCATCGCGATCGCGACCAATTCCCCGCGGTCCAGTAGCACACTGCTGTAGCCAAAAAACCAGTAGCTAAAAAAGGCCTAGAAATGGTCTGAAACCACCCCGAAACTCACCCGAGCCCCCCGGGACCCCGTCCGAACATACCAACAACTCTCAAAACATATCACGGACTTAGTCAAGGCCTAAAATCACATCAAACAATGCTAAAAACACGAATCACACCCCAATTCGAGTCTAATGAAACTAAGAAATTCCAATTTCTACATTCGATGCCGAAACCAATCAAATCACATCTGATTGACCTCCAATTTTGCACACAAGTCACATTTGACGTTACAAACCTACTCTTAACTTCCGGAATCGGAATCCGACCCCGATATCAAAAAGTCCACTACCGGTCAATCTTCTCAAAAACCTTCAAATTTATAACTTTCGTCAAATAACCCCGAAATCACCTAGAGTCCTCCAATTCCACTTTCGAATGTGCTCCCAATACCAAAATCACCATACGGAGCTATTTCCAGACTCGGAATCCCAAACGGACATCGATAACACTGAAATACACCTCAACCCAAATTTATGAAATTCTTCCAAAATGACAACTTCCTTATTAAACGTCGAAACGCTCCCGAGTCATCCAAAACCCGATCCAGACACACGCCCAAGTCCAAAATCATCATACGAATCTATTGGAACCTTCAAATCCCCATTATGAGGTTATTTACTCAAAAATCACACTTTAGTCAATTCTTCCAACTTAAAGCTCCCGAAATGAGAATTTTCTTTCCAAATCAACTCCGAACTTCCTGAAATTCAATTCCGACCATGCATGCAAGACATGATACCTTAAGTGAAGCTACTTATGGCCTCAAACCGCTGAACGATGTGCTAGAGCTCAAAACGACTGGTCGGGTCGTTACATTCTCTTCCACTGAAACATACGTTCGTCCTTGAACGTGCTAAGAACTGCTCTGGAGTTGTCTGAAATCACTGTTTAACACCTCGTGCACCTACCCGCGCTACCACAACTCAGTTGAGCATATTTGCTCGAACAAATATGAAGATCATCCTTTTTTACTTAGCCAAATAAGCCTTAGAGCCAAATTCCAACATCCGGAACTCTCCATCGGGCCTGCTTTCAACATATAAATACCGTATCAATCACCACACGATACCAGAACATGACTGCATACCTTTGTTGAATCCACACCTTGCGCCACTTCATTCACAGGACCATAATAACATTCTATGATCATAATAGACGAAATTCCATGAATTTGATGCTCCCAATGCATCTCATGACCTATATACATCTTGCCCCAACTTTTACATGACCGCCACGACGAAAGAGACATGTAGAATTTCATAACCAACAACCGAGTCAAAAAAATCATTAAGTTTATACTTCTGACAAGATCCATCACCACATTCTGAATCAATAATGGCATTTTCTCTTTAATATACTTCATTTAATCTGATTGCACCGATCCTATTGTTACACCTCGCATTTTCGTACATTAAAAGTTTCGTCTTCAGTTAATTGGCGTAGACTCGGGGATGATATCATCTTGACGTTAATGTATTTACGCTATTCATAACAAGTGATAAATAAGTTTTATGAAGTATAAAGGGGGACACGAATTAAAGAAAACGTGTTTCATTGAAAGTGGCCAATTTGGGATAAAGTACGGTTCAAGCGATACTACCCGATAATTATGGACTAGTACCATACAAGGTACCATATGACCGTGATAATATGATATATATAATGTATAAATTATATTAAAAATAATTAGAATTTTAAGTAATTTGAGATAATTTTTAAATTATGCGGGTAATTGATTAATTACCGAATAACAGGACATTACCCAATTAACTAATAAGTGGATAAAATTTAATTAATTATACTCCAAAGACATGTGGCAACACTATCTTACCACATGAAGTGACAAAGTAATTAAACATCCTAGGTGGCTATCTATGATGTAATTGAATTAACCAACTAAAAGAATGAATATCCAAAATAATGACTCTTAAAGTTATTTAAAAGGTGGCAACCTAATACCTTATATTCAAGACACATTTCAGTATATTAAATTCAAATAACCAAAGCTAACATTTTCATTCTCAAGACTCCATAATCAGAGAATGAGAATGTTACCCATTTCTTAGAAGTATCAACTTTTCCATTTCCAAACACTTCAACTAGGTTCTGAATATTTCATTAAGTAATGAATTCTTCAACCAATCCAACGGGAATTGTTAAGACTTTATCCACGTAAAATTTTGCGATTCTAAGGGAGTACGGTGCAACCTTTTCCAAGAACATCACACGGATTTTCCCCTACTCCAGGTATGTTAAGGCTATCCCTTCTTTCTTTTGGCATTGTCCAAATTATACTGAAGAAACGAGCAAATACACAGTTTCTATAAATTAGTCTAGTCATAGAAATAGTAGGGGTGTCTATATCTTGATTCCCCATGAGAATTATTATTATTTTCTATTCATGGGTTTCAGAATAATACGCAGTTGGAAAAGTTTATCCGGAAGGAATATTGAGATTATTACGTACTTTTCATGCATTTCGTACATGTGCATTGACCCATGAATAGATGACGTTATATACGCGTTTATATGTAAATATATGTATATGGGATATGGAAAAAGGGTTACGGCGTTATATACTCACCACCACCTGATCAACTGGCATATGATGATGATGTTGCCCACGGTGGCTGAAATATGATTCAAACGACGTTATATACGCGTAAATATGTATGTGTGTGTGTATATATATATATATATATATATATATATATATATAATATTCAAACGGTGTTATATATGTGTATATATGTATGTATATGTATATGGGATATAGGAAAGGTTATGGTATTATATACGCACCACCACCTGATCATTTGGTATACGATGATGATTTTGCCCACAGTGGCCGATATGATATGATGGGATTCCCTCAGAGGATGATGATGTTATGAAACATGTACCTATGCACGACATGACATTCATACGCATATGCATAACGCTAAAAGTAATTTATGATTTACAAAGTTATCCAGACTTACAGGTTGAGTCATGTACTCTATATGTCATCCATGTCTCTTATGTCTTTATTTATGTGCCTTACATACTCGGTACATTATTCGTACTGACGTCCCTTTTGCCTGGGGACGCTGCGTTTCATGCCCGCAGGTCCCGATAGACAGGTCGATAGCCCTCCAAGTAGGCTATCAGATTAGCGGAAGAGGTTGGTGCACTCCATTTGCTTCGGAGTTTCTTGTTTGGTTAGTATGACTTAGACGTGTATTGTTTGGTATGGCGGGACTCTGTCCCGACCTTTACAACATTTATGTACTCTTAGAGGCTTGTAGACATATGTCGTGTACGTGAAAGATTGTACGGCCTTGTCGGCCTATGTTTTGAGTTTATAAATGATTATGTTGTCCTATTAGGCTCGTATGTCACGTGTATATGAGGATGTAATAGGAAAGATACATTACGTTGGTACTCGGTCGAGTAAGGTACCGGGTGCCCGTCGCAGCCCATCAGTTTGGGTCGTGACAAAAGTGGTATCAGAGCAATTCTGTCCTAGGGAGTCTACAAGTTGTGTCTAGTAGAGTCTTATTTATGGGTGTGTCGTGCACCACACTTATAAGCAGGAGGCTACAGGTCATTTAAGATTGTCACTCTTTCTTCTTACTCTAGATCGTGTGGTAGAGCTCACTTATAAGAATTTAAGTCCCAAACTTCTATTTTTATTGGTAATAAGATAATGCCTACGTTCAGAAAGATGATCGATAAGATATATAACTGTGAAAGTGTTGAATTAGAGGAACTCGACTTTGTATCATGCTTATGAAAGTAAATGTGATATCTTCAGCAGATCATGTGCGTACTGAAAGGTGTAAGCCTTTTGATAAGAATCCTTAAGGCAAGAATGCCTATCCACCTTTATGATGAAAGTAAATGAGAGATTAAGAAGATAAATACAAGTTTCAACAAGCAAAATAAGCAAGATAAAGAAAGGTATGAGGCGCCCAGTCAACAAAGGTTAACAGTGTTAATAATTCAGGTAGAGGAACGTAAGCTTTTTGAGTTATTTTCAATAGTAACAGAGGTATATAAAATTGGTCGCACCTATTCCAGATATGCCCTATACGGGTTATCAAAAGTAGTATAAGAATATATGATGGGTGAATTGTTTTTGTCAGTTGACATTTCCGAAGGGTATTACAATGTGCCAATAGATCTTCTTGTGAGACACCCAGATGGTGCACTCTAGAATATTATGATTAGATCTGAATACTAGCATTCAGAATATAGCCAATGAAAGCCTGGATGGGATAAATATTACCTTAAGTGTGGCTCTCATCCCTAGTAGAGCGAGGATGTTAAGCAACCCAAAGAGTCGATGAATGAAGCAAGGAGAGTTAAAATAGAAAGAATGACGTGTTGAAGTTTTCACAAGAAAGGGGATATGCAGAAATATTAGCAGAGTAATGAGAAGAGAGATAATGAAGCATTATGAATAAGGTATGATACATGGATAAAGACGGTAGAAAGAAGAAGAAGAAGAAGAAGAAGAAATGACAGTATTACACAGTCTAGTCAAGTGAATGAAGAGACGAGAGGTGACATGCCTTAAGACAACGAAAGAGTATAAGCCATAAGGTTATATCCTCATTTCAAGAAATAAGTTCGTAACTCCAATGCGATTACCAGAGGGGAGAGTTAATCCCTAGAGTAACAGAAATCAGTATGGTCTGGCAAACAAGATAAACTAAAAATAAATTAGGGACTGAGTGATTTGGTAGTAATCAGCATCATGAGAATTTCAGATCACATTCCGGAAATAATAAGAAGGACCACAGAAGAAGATTCATGATGAATTCAGAGAATAGTCATTCAGGGAGACGCTTCCCTAGAGCAAGCAATGTGAGCAAAGTTAAGCTTAAGAGACTGTATGTGCCAGTTACGCTAAGTGTCACCCTCGCGAGTAAGGGAATTTGTCATCCTTGGTGCAGAAGAATTGCCGCAAGGCAAGTAAGGATCATTGATGTTGAGAAACGACGCCAAAGATGAAGAGGTAAAATATATATATAGGTAGATCCTCGTGGCTTCAGTTTTTAGTACATCCTTAAAGGGGGGAATATGGAGTAATGTGGCATTAAGCAAGAATTAAGTGGTTCTAGTGACTATGGAATGGTAAAGGAAGAATGTGATAAATGAAAGAGGATTGAGATGGCACTTATCCAAATCTTACAGATACGCTAAATTTCAAGAATATTGTGCAAGCACGACGTCAAGGAGAGGAAGTAAAGGTTCCTGCCTGAGCTGTTATTAATAAATAAGGAGCCAGTGCGAGACGTAAGATAATTCAAAGGAAATAACCTAAGAAAGATTACAAGGAATATTGATATAAGAATGGGCCAACGAGTAGTTAGTAATTCGTCGGGAAGATCCCGGTTATGGCTAAGCAGGAGGTTACAGACGAGTCATCAGATTGTGTGAGATAAACATAGTAGAACCCAACATGGAGAGTTCATCCTCGAAGAATATCATTATAATACTTGATATATATTCAAACAAGAGACGGGGTAGTTAAAGATACGTATGAATGTTACAGGGATAAAAGAAAGTGCCACTAAAATATCAGTTCAGAAGAAACCATACAAGCACAAGGGCATGTAAGTAAGCAACTATGGATGATTATAGGCAAGTAAGGACATTAAAAAGGTCCGTAATAAGCTCACAACTTTACGAGAGTCAAGGGTTCTCCCTAATTACTACAACGAAAGACTAGCTGAGGAGATAAGAAAGAAGGATTCAACCTAAGCACAACGACCTAAAGAGGAAATGGTCGTATAACAACAATATCGCAACAACATTGTAAGAATTCCAAAGGAAAGTGGCACCTATCTGGCAAGTGTGGCACTAAGATAAGCTAAGTATGAACGCAACAAGGGGGCAGAAAGACCAGAGAAAGTAATAGCTTACATTGAAAGAAAGCTAAGATGGAACGAAAGAATTATTTGATCAAAGATCCGGGGTTAGTACGCTATGGATACACTCAAGATTTTGGAGCATTATCCAGGCAACATATTTGTTGACAATCATACGACCATAGAAGACTCCGGTATAAGTTTAAAGAAAGAATTAAGTCCAGGGCATAGACAAAGGATTGAATTGTAAGAAGATTGTATCATGGATATTCCTATGAAAGACTAAAGTAATAATTGATACCATGAGCCACAGATCGGAAGATATCTTAATACTACGTAAAGGCTGATCAGAAGAAAGAGGAAACTAAGGAATTACACCACCTAAGTAAATTAAGAGTTTGATTATTGGACGTAGAAAATTATAGAAGTTGTGCTGGAGAACATGACAGAATCAGTCTTAATATCAGATGTTCAAGAGAAATAACACAACAATCATAATCTATAATGGCTCTACAAGA
>ML426208.1:548-28855 GCA_005239525.1 Nicotiana knightiana
ACTTCAAATCGGTGATCATAGAGCGTCTATGAGGGAGAGCTTGGAAAAATCAGTACTCTTCAGAGATTGGATCCGTTCAGAAAGAAGAAATTTTGGACTACTTGAATCACAACCGTAGATAGACGAAGCTTATGAAGAAATGCTAGCGGAACTTGCGGAGGATGCTGCTTCGCCCGGAAGTGGTGATGAACAAGCTTCTTTTCCGCCACCACCAACGAAAATTCCTCCAAACCTTGAAGGATTTATGATATTTGTTAGAGATAATATGTAGATTAACATGTAACTTGTATGTTGGCACATCTTAATTAGTTTTTTTTCCTTTTAATGGTGGTATTAGTACCTTGTTGTGCTCATTCCATTGGGAGGAGGAAGACTAAGAAAGATATTGTCATTTTTTTAAATGTCGTATTAATAAAAATTATAAGACATTTCCTTGAATATTTGTTTACATTTTTTTTTTGGTTTAAACTTGAATTACAAAACATAAGTCATAATTATATAATATAATTTACAATAAATTGCCTTAGATAATATAATATAATTACATAAAATAGCCAACGGCTATAATTTGAAAAACTAGCCGTTTGGATTTTTTAGTGCAAGTTTGAATATCTCTTTACTATTTTTGTGTTTTAAATTTGAATTACAAGATTTATGTCACAATATTTACAAGAAATTACCTTAGATAAAAAAAATATTTTAAAAAATAACCCGGATCGTTTAGGCTCGTTTGGGCCTGGCCCACTTAGCCCGGGCCCATATGGGTTCAAGCCACAGCGGGCCGGTTCTACCCATTAGGACCGCTTGGCCCGGGCCCGCCTGACCCAAGCCCATCTGGACCGGGCCCGTTTAGCCCAGATTACACCATTGGTTTAAAGACTATTTATATGGGATAGGGTTAGCATAGGGTGAAATAATACAAGCCCGCTTCGTAACAACCTTTTCATGTTAGCTCGTTCATTCTCTCGTGCGACGTGAGAGTTCACTATCTCGTGCGCACATGAGAGTGAACGAGCAAAGTTCTTTGCTTTTTCCTTTTCTCCTATGTCTCTCGTGCACTTTCATGGCCTTTTTGCTATACTTCGCTGTTTTTTTCTCCAAGCTCTTCCTCAATAGCTCGTTCACTCTCTCGTGTGCATGCGAGAGTGAACGGGTAGTCTTTCTTTTGTCTTTTGGTCACGAATTAACTTTTTTTGCTCACATTTCGTCCAACTTGCTCCTACACATAAGAATGCACGTAATGAACATAATTCACTACAAAAACTTATGTAACCTATTATAATCACACAAGTTATGAGATGAAAGTACACCGAAAAATATGCATGTTGGCCGTTTATCGGAAAACAAAAAAAACATTATTCATTTCTACTTCGTAATGAAGTAACAACTAATAAAATGAGACTTGAATAAAGATAAAACACATTTTAGACAAATACTGTTGTGATAAAGATTATTACATAAGTATTTGTTTTGAAGTGTACAATTCCCTTAGAAAATAGATATATACAGAATGTATATTAAACAATTTTTTATCATTTAAATTTATACACCGACGATTAATCAAACTTAAATTCATGTTACTGACGACAAGAATGATTGGACCAGACTGAATAGAGGACAGCAGAAAAACCGTGTCTACCGACACTGACTCTGTATTAAATTCTTTAATACTTTCTGAGTCCACTTTTACTTGTTAACTTGAAACTTTTCACGTCTCTTAAAAAATAATAAATATAATATATTTTATCATACAATCCCATAATAATGATAGTCTTTCAAAAAGTCTTGGCGAATACAACAATAATATATCTAATATTATTTCACATCACAGGATGGCAAATAAATTTAAATGAGTAATTAATGATAAGTGTAAAACGGGTAAAAAGGATTGTCTTTCTCTTGATTTAGAATAGTAGACAAATAAAAATAAAAATATATTTTTAATATAGTAGACAAACAAAAGTGTATATATTAATATATATTACTATGGAGTTGAGCTGTTTATTTAAGGTAGTTTGACTAAATTAATAAGGTAAGTCGTAAATATGAGAATCCCAACTAGCCCAGTAAAAAATACAGAATGAATCTACCCCATATTATGATCAAAATTACTCCCATTTTCTTACTATGTAAAGACATCTTTCATTACCAACTTCCTTGCCTTTCTATGTTCTTACTTTGACAAGAGACCCTTTTGCACCAACTTTTTAAGGTCTCATTTCCCTATCCCTCTCTATTGATTACTTGTAGTATTTTCTAATCACGTAGCACCGGTAAAGCAGCTACTAATACTTGCAATAGAGTAGGTTGTCTATACTATACCCTTTGAGGTGTGACGCTTTCCTTGATCTCGCATAAATATGAAATACTTTGTGTATCGGGCGGACCCTTTAGATCGATATAATGTTCTTGAATTTATCGAAATGGTCCAAACTTAGGTCTTGAGATGCTGCTTTAACTTAGTTTAGCGTTTGTATTCTTAATTGTGGTTTTTTTTCTTCATCTTTTTGTTTAAGAGGACTCTTAAAAACAAAAGAATTGAGTTAGATTTGAAGCTTATTTATGTGTAATATCAATCAAGATTCATACTTTGTTAGTCCATCCGAAACAGCCTCTTTACCAAGATAGGGTAAGCTCTGCGTACATATTATCCTCCCTAGACTCCACTCGTGCGATTACAAACTTAGATACTACGTCTGCCACTACATTCATGGATTTTTGGGGTCTGTATAATAGTTCAATGGAATAACTTACTCATCCCTAGTGTTTACCCCAATCCAATAGACACATGATATGGGTCTTTACATAAACTGTTATCTCTTAACCATAGTTAATTAATACACATTCTTATTTTAAGTTTATCGCTGTTATAGACTCATAAATATTGGTTCCAGAAAAGCTATAGCATAATTTTTATGGTGAAGTATTATTATATAGGGATGTTGTTATAGAAAGGTCTGACTCTATATTAATATAGTTTGGTGTGAATATACCATTTCAAATGATAAATTGATGTGACAGTGTGTATCAATTAAGTATGATTTAGTGACTAAGTTGCTCCGACTCTCCGAATCGTCAGGTATGTGTCGGATCCTCCAAAAAGCACTAGTTTTGGAGGATCCGACAGGGGTGCGACAGCATTTTGATAGTCCATGCAACATAGTTTGGTGATAACCGTGTGTTTTTATCCATGCTGGATAAATTTCTTTTTTCAACTCAATTGTGATTTTTGAATTCTTCTCAATTACTGATGTCATCTAATTTTTTTACGTGCAGCTTTGGAGAAATGGAGACATTCTTGTTCACATCTGAATCTGTTAATGAGGGACATCCGGACAAACTCTGTGACCAAGTATCTGATGCTGTTCTTGATGCTTGTCTTGCTCAGGACCCTGAGAGCAAAGTTGCTTGTGAAACTTGTACTAAGACCAATTTGGTCATGGTCTTTGGTGAGATCACAACCAAAGCCATTGTAGATTATGAGAAAATCGTACGTGATACATGTCGCGCGATTGGATTTGTATCCGCTGATGTGGGGTTGGATGCTGATAATTGCAAGGTTCTTGTGAACATTGAACAACAGAGCCCTGATATCGCGCAAGGTGTTCATGGTCACTTAACCAAAAAACCAGAGGAAATTGGTGCTGGTGATCAAGGTCACATGTTTGGTTATGCCACTGATGAGACACCTGAATTGATGCCCCTTAGCCATGTTCTTGCTACTAAACTTGGCGCTCGCCTTACTGAGGTTCGCAAGAATGGAACTTGCTCTTGGCTCAGGCCTGATGGTAAAACTCAGGTTACTGTTGAGTATTACAATGGCAATGGTGCTATGGTTCCGGTTCGTGTCCATACTGTCCTCATCTCCACTCAACATGATGAGACTGTCAGAAACGATGAAATTGCCCGTGATCTCAAAGAACATGTGATCAAACCCGTGATACCTGAGAAGTATCTCGACGAGAACACCATATTCCACCTTAACCCATCGGGGCGATTTGTCATTGGTGGACCTCATGGTGATGCTGGTCTCACAGGCCGAAAGATCATTATCGATACTTATGGAGGGTGGGGTGCACACGGGGGTGGTGCATTCTCAGGAAAGGATCCAACTAAGGTTGATAGAAGTGGTGCATATATTGTAAGACAAGCTGCAAAAAGTATTGTTGCCAATGGTCTTGCTAGAAGGTGCATTGTGCAGGTTTCTTATGCCATCGGCGTGCCGGAACCTTTGTCTGTGTTTGTTGACACTTATGGAACTGGAAAAATACCAGATAAGGAAATTCTCAAGATTGTGAAGGAGAAGTTTGATTTTAGGCCTGGTATGATGTCAATTGACTTGGATTTAAAGAGGGGTGGTAACAACAGATTCTTGAAAACTGCTGCATATGGTCATTTTGGTAGAGATGATCCTGACTTCACATGGGAAGTTGTCAAGCCTCTCAAATGGGATAAGCCCCAATCTTGATTCTTATGCACTTGCTTTTTCTATAAATTTCTTTCATTGTCTTAAAATTTCTTTTATACATTGTTTGAGAAACATTGATCCAAGTTTCTTAGGAAATTTATTTACTTGTCATCACTAATTCCGTATACTTTGTTGGTACTACTTCCTTCATACTCCTGTTTGCTGTTTTGGATTTAGTTTTCTAAATATATTGTCTAGCTATTATTTGTTATGGATATCTCTTTCATATTCTCTGTTACTATCTTCGATTTAGTTTTCTAATTATTTGTCTTGCTATTACTTGTTTTCAGTGCTTCTTTCATCTTCTTTAACCGAGGTTCTATCGGAAACAGTCTCTCTGCCCTGTCAGGGTAGGCGTAAGGCTGCATGTATTATATCCTCCCCAGACCCCACGTATGAGATTACACTGGGTTATTGTTGTTGTAATGGTATTATGGATTAAAGTATAAACTCTTGCCTTTTGTTATATGTTGTTGTAGGCAGTAGGCATGCGACAAGCTTGAATTTACTATTCATAAACATGTTCAATTAACAACGTGCAATAACTACAATATTTGGTAATATTATAGTTCTTTAATTATACGTTTCTATTGGAAACAACCTCTCTACCTTCACTAGATAAGGGTAAGATTTACGTACGCACTACCCTCCGCAGACCTCCCAGATCTCACTTGTGGTAATATACTAGGTTTGTTATTGTTGTTGTAATTATATGTCTCGCTTTATTGTAACATAGTGTTGGTTTGTGAACTTTAAAATAATGTAGTACCTGCTACAACCACACAATAAAATAGAACGATCTCCCTCAGCATCGGAGGTAGTATAATCACTCTTGAGCACCTTTGTAATTTCTTTCCGTTTAGCCGCCGAACATGATGTCCGTTTTATTCTTTTTGGTGACCCTTAAAGTTTTATTTTCTCCTTTATTCGGAAAATAAAAAGTCGTACTACAACAACTGTAAATACACATTCCAAGTCGTAAAAGGCAATGTGAATTCCTACGACTCCTATTCTCAACGATGGATTGAACAACAACTGTTAGTAGAGTTGTTCAAAGCCGAATCAAAATTGTTAACTGAATGAATCGATAGTTTATTCGCTTATTGGTATCAGATTATCGGGGTAATGGATGTTGAACGGATTTTAGATTTTATAATTTACGGCTTAACGGTTTGTGGGCGGATTATTCAATTTTCTTATCGGGTAAACCATTAACCCGTTAAGAAATTTTATATTTACACTTTTACCCTATGTATATAAAGTACTATTGAAACCCTAAATGACTAAATCCTTAATTTCTATTTTCTAATTCTCAATTGTCTGCGGCCACCAGAGGCACAGAAGTCGTCAATATCGTCTCTCTCTTCAACCGAAAACTGAGAAGTCGAAAATCAAAATCTCAATAATTAATACGTGTATATCTGTATGAGTAGTCTTGATGGTATTAAAATTTTGGTTAATACGTGCATGAGATGATTAGTACTTGACGACTCTTCAATTAAAATATATCGTTTGGTTAGATCTTAGATGGTATTAAAATTTGGTATTGACTTGAAACTGTTTGGTATTGATTGAATGATTGATCAAAAATTTCTATTTACTTTAGCTGATAAGTCGCTCGATAACCGACAGATAATTATTAATCTGATATCAATCTGTCCATTGTCTTATCGGATGGCTTGCGGATTACTACATTTATAATTCAATAACCGTTAAGCGTTATTATCTGCCCGATCCACCCGATAGGCACCCCTAGCTGTTAGGGAAGGATCTCTATCATTGATTCATCAGAAGCCATCAAGCACGAAAGCAACAATTCCACGAGTATGTAATACAACCAACATTTTCAATATTAAACGTTTTCGGCAAGCCAGAGCAATGAGAGTATTTTTTTCCTCCGCGATAGTGTAATACCAAGACCAGTAAGAGAGAATAGACTTCATCCATTCGGACAAAACCCATGCCCCCACTAACCAGTCGTGACTATATTACTTAAACTCGCAACAAATAGTGAAAACTTAGAATTTGAGAAAGACAAAAAAGAGTTTAATTGATTCAACTCGAGAGATAAGTATTGATTTGCTTTCTTTGTGGAATGAACATTTACGCTTGTACTCCATTGATATTTTATGTTATTTCCAGAAGCAGCAATAAAGATTAACCAAATTCAGAATAGACATTCCTTCAACATGTTAGATAAAGATTTTCAATTAGTAGTAGCTGTCTCGATTCCCATTAGTCAACCTGCTATCTGCAACAAATCTTTGTCCAAGTAATCTTGAATCAGAAGTGACAAGTTTGACAATGATGAATAATACTACTATCCAAAGAAAAAAAGAAAGATTGCAGAGAAGCCGGAGCGACGAAAGAACAGCTAAAAAGACCAAAGATGATGAAAAATGTAACAGCTTATCCAGATTTTACCTAAATAGAAGCACAGAAGCCAATTTAGCAGGAGAATAATGGGCTCAGACCATAGATGTAAGCAATTAGTGCTCCATATAAGTGAAATATAAAAGCAATCTACTTATAATCCACTACAAGTACCGGGTCAGTTCTGCAGCATCTACGACTTCTTTCCCGGTGGCCACTCGTATTCTAGTTCTACCAGCGACATATAAACGAATATAACTTCCCTATTTGTAGTTAGAGCTTCTCATATATTTTATGATGAATTAGTAAAAAATAAAATATACATAGAGTTAGAACTCTCCATATATATTGTGGTGAATAAAGTCAGAAGAAAAAACAAGCCATGGTATCCTATACTCTCTTCTATAACCATGATATTAGGCCATACCTACTTTAGATGGAGCCATACTTCAGCAGCTCCCACCTGAACGGTCTGAACGAGTAAAGAACCTCCGGTGAGCTTTTGAATAACAAAGCTACACAAACGCAGATGGCAGCAATTGCAACCATTGAAAGCATTGCCGGTTTGTATATTGCAACTGATGATCCCGAGTTTCCATAATAGTATTTCTGGTCGCACTGTCTGCAATGTGTTTGAATTGGTTTCCTTGAAGACTTCTCAGTTTGTAAGCTAGCAATATTTACAGACCTATGACCATCCGATAGTTTCTGCTTGATACTGCTATCCAGCACCGAACCAGGGATATCGAGAACATGCCCATCACCTGGTTTCTGACCGATTTTCTTTTGGATAATATGAATATACGAGTAATGGCCTCGCAAGCATGCATAATCATTAGGTGTCAGTCCGGTACTGTCACGGGCACTTTTCCAAGCTTCAATTCCCACCTGAAGAAAACAATCATCAGCTCCTTGAAATACCTGGCTAACTCATTCCTTTCCAAACAAGGGAACCAGAGAAAAATACAGAATAGATGTTCTAAAAGTTCTTAAGTAAACTACTAAGTATTCTAGAGCCATCCGGGAACAAAGTGCCACTATATCAGCACAGATAAAGAGGAAAAAGTGAAGGTCATTGCTGATCCCATCATGCTTCGCAGTCCCCCCAACCCCCACATCCACCAGCACACCCCCTTTCTGTGGATTGAGGGGACTGTCAGTTTCCAATGCAACAGACCAAAATGCACATAATAAAAGGAGATATACCTGTCTTGGATCATCAATTAATGCATCCAAAAGATTCTCAAAGCCAGCAAGACTAGCAACAATATGAAGTGGAGTCAAACCCCCAGGACCCACTGCATCAGGTCTAAATAAATAGTCACGATCATCTTGTTGCTTTTTTAGTCCTGATTTGTCAAAAGCTCCATGCGGACGGTATTTCAATAGGACTTCTACCATGGATCTGCACTTTCTTCTCACGGCTTGATGAAGGATGCCAACCTCCCGCAAAGGAACGTCAAGTGATGTCTGTTGTCCTACATCTACAACGCCATTGAAGAAAACATCCAACAGTTTCTTTACGACAGCACACCAGTCGTGGTCAATGGAGAATTCTATAAGCCACTTGAATCGCTGAAAAGGGAAGAGATTCAAGTTGATACCAGAACCCACTCTAAATTTCAAATGACTTCTATGAAGCAGCCAACCCATTTCATGTAAAAATTCCAGAGCTTGGTCCCTGGCTTGCAATTTTTCAGTTCCTTGCAGAAAACCACCAGCCATTTCAGCAACCTCAATATTGCTCTCCAATGTACGAATCTCAGAGCAAACATCTTTCTCTGCAACTATAAATGGGAAGAAGTTGCTACTAAGGCCATGGTCCTCAACCTAGTCAAAGATAACGAACACTGCATTTCAGAAGTAGAATAAAGTGTACCCAATACAGTCAATTTTATGCAGAAAGAGGAGAGGGAGATATAAGATTTTACTCTATTTTATCAGGTAAGTACAAACCTGAAGTATGAACCAGAATCTGTTGATCTAATGAAAAGTAACACATGACTATTAACAAGGAGTCAAACCAAAAGGTTAGTACATAATACTATAATAGTTTGCATGTACCAATGAGTTAAAAAGTAAATAGATATCCTTTTTCTTTCTTTTTTTGCCTGATCGGTTAATGCATTTATAGTTTATATTTTGTCATCCAAGCCTAGGTTTACTGTGCACATAGAGACCAAATGTTAATCCTTTTCATTGAGGTACTTCACTAAATTTACTTGCAAGATAAAACTGAGTCATTAGTAAACCAACGAGCATCAAATTCCATCCATAACAAACCAAACACGATTGCTCCAAGATAGGGAAAACAAGAAGATAGATTAACAATTAAGAAGCATTACGGAAAAAGAAAAAAATAACTTCACCTCAATGAACCCTCTGCCAGTAACATTTGGCACAATACAAGGAAAGCTAAGGGACTGGATCTCTTCATGGTCCATACAAGAATCAGCTCCTACCATCATATCAGTACAGTTACCCTGGACCAGGTAATTCCCTTGCAGGGCACATAGTAACCTAAAAGGGAAGTGGAGACAAACAAAGAATCAATTAACTAGCTCAAAATACTCTAACCAGCTAAGCGGAGACTAATAGGAAAAGGAAAAGGCAAACGTCTTTAGGATCAAACCAATGTTTATTAAAGTCACCTTGTAGTGGGCCGAGATAGGTTAAAGCCTTTCACCAAAAACTGAACTCTTTCGGAGGCACAAACTGCGATAGGTTTGACAATTGATATCCCACAGCTCCTATGGCTTTTGACTGGTAAGGAAGTGTCCAGAACAACCTGCCCTGTAGTACAGAAGCAAAGACTCAATGTTCATATCAGTGGAGTTACTGTCGAGAAAAAGATAGATCAAGAAAGGATACAATGAAGGATGAGAATTTACCATTAAACAAAAATGCCACTCGATCATTCACCCTAGTATAAACCCATCCAGTTCGCCAAAAGGAATCCGCGGATGCATTAAGAAGCTTCCTCAAACTAGAGTTAAGATCACGATAAAGCTGCAAACGGAAAGCAATTAAGAGCAATATATTATTGGCTAAAACATTAAGAGAACAGGAAAAGGAAAAGGAAAGAGAAGATGTATGGCCTGGGGGGATTTAATTTGCTAGTTTCATTTTGTTGAAAAGTACAACGAATAGCTTATACAGGGGATAACAAAAGTAAATTTCTGATTTCAAGTATCAGGCAAGTTAATATCACTCATTTTTGGCTTCATTTTAGCCAAATATTATCCATTCTGACCACATGTTTTCTCTTTCCTTTCCCTTTATTGTTAAATGACAAAGCCTAAAAACCTTATTGCTCCACTTCTTCCTCTCAGAAAATTAAGTAATACATTTCTGAGAATTAAAAAATTTACCTCCTCCCATATGGATTTATCCATCCGAAGATATATTGTTAGTATAATACAACCAGGCTTAATGTAGCTTTCAATATCTGTAGGACTGTGTGATAACCAATCAAGAATCTGCAATTGCCCAGGAATAGAGAAGGTTTGGTTTCAAATTGAGATAAAAGAAACATGAGAACACTGTCATTGAAGAATATTATAGCAAGAGTACCAAATACCTGTTTCCGCAAGGCTGTAGGAAAATCACCAGGATCTTTCCCAAAGAGTTTAAAGACTATACGATCCGTTCGACTCTGAAAATTAGTCAAAATCTTGTAGTTAAGAGACAAATCATCTTTATCCATTGATGCATCAAGTGTTAATAATCAAAGTCATTGGAAATATCTTTTCTGTATCTGACTAGCACTACAATATCTTTCTCGGCCTTTTGGCTAAGATTAAGTATCTGACTAGCACTACAGGGACAAACAGCCTAGAGTAACCTTATGATACAAACACATTGATCTCAAACTCAAAGATCTATTTACCAAACATCAACAATATTTTCTTTATCATCAGAATACAACTGAATCAAATTTTCTCAAAGAGAGAATTTTACTGCAAAACACCTTGGTAAATATAGGATATAGGAGCCACATATCTCGTAGCTGCAGTTCATAAGACAGAAACGTGGCAATTGAATATCTGCACAGGTAAATTTAGCAGCCTCTATGACAGAATGTCTGGCTGATAAAGTTTGGAAGAGCATACTTATGGAACATCGAAGTAGTCTGCACATATATATTGGAGGATTTATGGACTGTAGAACCAATATAGCAGGGCAGATTGGACATTTTTACATCATAATCTACCATATTTGGAGGAAGTAGTGAATCATAGTCAGGATTACAGGCAGCCAATTTTGAAGGCCTAGCAAGGCTGGGAGTACAAGTGCTCATTGCAGAAAGTATTATCAAGCTACTTTACTTCCTCGAGTTTAAAGCATAGATGAGAACAACAATGTACACAAGCCTGCTAAAGAAATGGATTTCAATTTCCAGATATTTCATCAAAACCTGTCTTCTTTATTTATTTATTTTCTTTTTGTGGATAGTGTTAAAGTATTATTGATGAACAACAGCACTAAGAAAGTGGTACATATGTTTACAAGTAGTGCAGGAGTCTACTACCGGGACAAATTAGAAGCTGAAGATCAGCACTCCAGAAAACATGCCTGTCAGCTTAACAAATTGCATATAAGTACAATGGTAAACAGCAATAGAAAACAAAACTCATACCTGAGCCTCTCCACTGGAATTAGATAGCGAAAGGGATGAGGTAGATCCCGAGTTCCCACTTGTCCCTGGGCTTGACTTATGAGGGTCATGACATATCCATAGAGGACAGCCAGAAGATGCAGCCCCTGGGTTTGCAGAGGCATCAGAATTCTGCAACTTTTGATTGCCATCTTGAGAATCATCATAGATGTTATTCAAATCGATTTTATTCAGCTTCACCTTAGCTGAGGCATTTGCATTGATAGGTGAGCTCTCTTTTCTGCAACAAAGAGAATCAGGCTGCCAAGCACAAGGACTTTGTGAAATCCCACACTCAACATCACTCCTGCCCATACTCTTCTCTGTCACTTCAGATGCAGGTATCAAACAATTCCCAGTAGGCCTAATAGGTTCCTGCAAATCAATCCAATCAGAAGCTGAAGAGAGAAAGGTTCAATACCAATGTTTGGATCTAGTGCCGACCTCTTTCGGAGCCCCCATAGATGTCCCCGCATTCCGCTGCTCTGGAGGTGCAGACAACAAGCCCGACGTATTCCTCTCATTAGTTGCACCATCCAAAGTAGCTAGGTTTCTCATCAGATGAGACACTAGATCCTGGTTTTTAGTTTGATCTGAGCTATTGGCTGCATTTCATAATGAGAAGAAGCCAAAAAGTAACTCCTCCAATTCACATGCACCAAAATCTCAAAATAAGTACCTATCTATGTGCCTATACGTTATCATGATTCTTGTGGAAGTCAAAAGCTTGTTAGAGACAAACTGCTTTGGTACTAAGTACTCCCTTAGCTAATTAGGACTCCCAACTGCATAAACTAAGCTCAATATTACAAGAGACATTATCAGTACATAATCAAGTGAAAAGATTCCATTAACAACAATATGTTAATTTACCCTCTTATCGCACTGTCAACATGGATATATTTATATACTCTCAAGAGAAGATTTAGTTTAATTACATGGTAACGAGTTCTCAAACAAAACAACAGTCAAAACCTTGCAATCGCAGTCATCAAAAGGTATTCAATAGTCAATACTTAGGTGGTTTCATAAGATACCTACTCCTCCAAATAATTTTTGCCCATATGTCAATGAATAGCCTTGTTGGGAAGGTCAACAACGTCACTGTTTTTCTAAATTGGAGATATAACACGCAGAAATTAATAATATATTTAGCATACCCAAAACAAAATTGAGTTTAACGGGGTTTGACGAAGATAACAAACTCGTGACGAAGATAACAAACTTGATGATGTATGTCTTTGGTTATTTATCTCTGCATTCAGCATTTCTCTATAGTAGCTCGTGATCTGAGAAAATTTTTCACAAGATACGACACTTTTCCATGAGGAAAGTGATCAAACAATTCCCTTGTTCTCAGTTCTAACTTCTTAGCCTAATAAAGGTTAGCTTGGATCAAGTTTCAGCACAGAATCATCTTTTCCTTTTCTTTCTTCTAGGAAAGAAAGTCTCAGCCGTGATTAAAGTTTCCAAAGTAGGTCAAAAATTTGAAACTATAACCACTCATATAATAAGATCACATTCCACAAGACAGAAGCTACTTAAAATCTCTACCAATATCATAGAGGTCTTAATACCTTGTGAGGAGAAATGAGAGAGAAGAGACACATAGACTTGATGATTTAATGAATACAAGACATCAAAAATTAATATGATATTGTCCAATGTGGAGCAATATCCAACTTAAGAAATTAACCCTAATACTCTAACTCTAACATGCTACCACTAACGCTTAACATTTTAACAATGCTCAACAAAATTTATGCATTTCCAAACACCCCACAAAAACAACTGAATCAGAAGCCATTGAGAATGAATCAACTGTGCCTGCAATACAATTGTGTATCTCTCTCAGAGTAAATTCCAAGTCTCCAGAATCTTGGTACTTCAAAAGACAATTATTTGAAAAGCCTAATTTCCAATAAAGAAGCAAGAGTCCTCTGAGGATAATCCAATTAGAACTCTTTCTGAAGGCTTTGGATTACACTCTCACCAGATGCAGTCATGGAATGAGTTAGGCACTATGGAAAAGATGGATCAAAGCAGCATAAATTTTAGTACTCCTTTCCTTCAGCAGCTACATGACCACTTAGTCAAAGCATGACAAAAGAAGATTTGTAATTGAGTCACATAACCATTCATAGGCTAGCCTAAACTGTAAGGCGTAGTTTGGTTTGCAGATAACTCAATAAAAAGATTATAATACAGGGACAAAATACATGGATTAATAAAGCAATAGAATGATTCTTTTACAAAATAATAGTGGTATTAACAATAATAATTTTTTATACAAGGATTATTTCCCCAACACTTGTAACCAAACGTGTCCTAAGAATATACAAATGAGAGAAAACACGATTGCCTGCCAGTGGAAGGTCTGCGTTCAACCAATCTACCCAGAGTGAATTCCTCTCTCTAGTAGCAATCTGGTCTCGGTTTGATGGTACCATTTAAACGAGAATGCTGCATCGTCCAGCGCACTTGACCACTGCGATAAAATCGCAATTCCACCCCTAACTGGATTGCACCTTTGAGGTTTTGAAAGACACGAAAATCTGAGTCTAGGTGCTAAAGAGCTGGATCCTCACCGTTAGTGACGGCGAATACTATGTTATGCAGGATATCCCCGCCCTCAAATTTGAGCAATGATGGTTATATACATTATTTAATGTGACTTGCATATTAATTAATCAAAGATTTATATGAACTTCTTCCAAGTTCAAGGAATTAATAGGCAAGATAGCTTCAACTCATTAGACCCTTCTGTTGTATATCCCTAAAGTTCGTTATATTGCAGTAAAACTTATTAGTCCATCAATTATTAGTTGCTAATACCTGACCCAATGCCCTATATCATGTGTTGCCTTTAGGATAAATCGGAATGTCCAAACTAGGTAATAAGAACCTGTCCAGATGTTTCAACCATTCAAACCAAATACAGTATAGGAAAACAACCCTCCTGTCCCCAAAAGCAATACCAACTATCAGTTATATCTTACAACTCCCGATTCATAGAGACGAAATGCAGTTTATGGAATAGATATCACTGTATTCATCAAGTTGATACTATGTCAGGCAAAGAATAACTAGACATTCTTCTCTTTCTAAACTTCTTGCTTATAGAATAGCACTCTAACCAATTACCATAACAGCGAAAGAACTTACAAGCACACCCTATTACGTCATGAGAATGCTATTACCTAATTAATTGGCCGAACATCTTCTGTCATAAGAAACAAAGATATCATTCAGGAAAAGCATGGAATACAGATAACAACTTACACTGTACGTTGGCCAGTATCCTCAGCAGACTAATTAATAAGTAGTTACTACCCCCCTCATCATTCATGGAGGCTCCATTAGCTACGTTTTCTGGATGTGTTTTTCTTCTTCGCCTGTTATGACCAGCTAACCGCCTACGACAGCTCCGCTTCCCCTCATCAAACTCTTGTAGAACATGAAACCTGCCCAAAAGTAATCATAACACCAAACCATGATCATTTTCCATGACTATATGTTCCATAGTATTAAAATGTAGATTTATTGAAGACATAATTAACTAAATAGAAGTGTTCCCTCTCTAACACCTCAACCTTTTAGATGAGGTAACCACACAATTCCACAAGATATATTAGGGCATGTTGCATGAAAACAGAGACAGTGACTAAGTTATGGACAATGTTATCTATTTAATCTAACGTATAAGAAAAACCAATGTATCAGGTTTCCAAAACTTCTAATTTCATAATATTTTAACTGGTACATAAGGCTAAAGATCAAAGTAGAACCACGTGCACTAAGCTCCCGCTATGGGGAGGTCCCGGGATGGGTCGGACCACATTGGGTCTATTGTACACAACCTTATCTTACATTTCTGCACGAGCATGTTTCCACAGCTTGAATCCGTGACCCTCCTGGTCACACGACAACAACTCTTACCGTGCCACCAAGGCTCCTTTGGTTCATAAAACTAGAGATGATAAAAACCAATATATCTGGTTTTCCCAATATCTGATTTTATCATATTTAAATGGTTCACAAAATTAGAGATAATAATTTTAAAATATATAGATATTCCTACATGAATATTGCAAATGTTCTACTAGAAAGCTAACCTACTGCACTGCTGACAAAACCGCTGCATAAGATTGCCCACCAAAGCTTTAGCAGCTTTAGAATGCACATCACACACTTTATGTCGTCGATGGTAATCTTTAGCATTGCTCAAATCAGCTCGACAATCCTGCACTTGACAACAAACTGCACGATTCGACGAAACCCCACCAATTTTCGTCTTTTTACCACTCTTCCCTTCCCATTTTTCCACATCCCCTTCCATCACAGGATACAATTGTCCACCTAGCTTCAAATTAAGTGATCCAGATTCTTCTTCATTATCCAGTTCATCATCTTCAATGACGATCGCCCGCCTCCTTTTCTCCAAATCTTTCCTCCTTTTATCATTATTTCCTAATGTCAGTAATTCATCTGAACCAGATGGAAAACAATTGGAGATTCTACTAGTTTCTGGATGAATATCTGATTCTATAGGAAACATTAACTGTTTGCTCTTACAACAATCTGATGGCACTGAATTCTTATTCAGCGGCGCAGCTGTAAATAAATCACCATCCCATTTCCAATCATTTAAATCCCACTCCATACTCTTTTTTCCACTAACTAGACCATGATAATTCTGAGGCTTCATTGACAAAATTAATCTGATAAACAACCTAAGACAAAATTCCTCTCTGAAATGATGAAAATTAAGCTATATTTTAGCTTTAATAGCAGCAAATAAATTACAAAATCAGCCGAAAAATTAACTAACTGGACGCCAAAAACACTCTTTTAAGAACTAAAAATTTTCAGAAAACAACCTTATACGAAAATCCTCTCTGAAATAATGAAAATTAAGCTATGCTTTAGCTTAAACTAGCAGAAAATAATATTTCTTTTTAAAAAAAATAACTAACTGCACGCCAGAAACACTATTTTAAGAACTAAATTATTCAGAAAACAACCTTACACGAAATTCCGCTCAGAAATAGTGAAAATAAGATATGGTTTCAGCTTAAATTAGCAGCAATTACATGACAAAAAAAAAAAAAAGCGCAAAAAATAACTAACCGCTCACACCAAAAACACCATTTTAGTTCAACTACATTTCTCGCCAATCAGAAACCATTAATTCTGTTTAAAACCAAATAAAAAATAAATAAAAATAAAAATAGAGAGAGCTGGAAATAGAAAGGACTATAACTGTAAATAGAGAGAAATGATCGGAAAACGTGAAAATCACCGGAAAAAAGATCGCCGGCAATATAGAGAGGAATATTTAGTAGAGTAAATAATTAAACAGAAGAGGAAAGAGAAATAGGAAATGGCATTTTCCTTGCGTTTAAAACGGACATACTCTGTATTTTGTAGTGTGATGAATACGTACTATATTATCTTTTTTTACTGTACTGTAAATAAAGCGCGTGAATAGTAACAAATAATTGAACAAATCATGTACTGTAAATGAAGCATGTGTTTTTTGAGTTGAAATGGAAAAAGAGTGTTTAGATTAAAGCTACTGAGAATTTAAGTTATGTTGTTGTATTATTTTTATTTACTATTTTGTATATTGTAATTAAAAATGATAACTGTATAATTTTTAAAAATAAGGTATAAGTCATTCCGGAGCTAATTATCCCACTTTCTATAAGGTATAAGTTATCTCGGTACTAATTTTAATCCCGAAATAACTTATACCAGATTTACTAACTAAATAAAGTATTAAGGTGATATTAAATTTTTATAACTGCACTATATCTTTTTATACCTCGTATCATACGACCCCTGTATTGTGTAGTGTGATGAATACGGTCTATTTTATTTTTTTGACTGTGCTGTAAATAAAGCGCGTGAATAGTAACAAATAATTGAACAAGTCATATACAGTAAATGAAGCACGTGTTTTTTGAGTTGAAATGGAAAAAGAGTGTTTAAATTAAAGTTACAAAGAATTTAAGTAATTTAAGAATTTGTTAGTAAAAACTACTACTCTATTTCACGTGTGGAGATGGTTGTTAACTATTGTATTGTATCTTATTATTATTTTAGATATAATAGTTGTTTTAATTGTTATTTAAATTTTATTATATGGTATCGTTAAATCTGATGTAACGATGAAATCGTTACTTTTATTTTTTTCTCTCATTTTTCCCTTCCTTGTTATTAAATATTCCTATTTTATTTTTTATATACTATTTGTGCCTTGTACCTTGCTTTTTCCTTTAATATTAAAAGTTTATTCTTCATTTTTTTGGTGCATGACATCGTAAAACGATAACATAATAAATAATTTTTCAAATGTTATATATATTTCAAAATGATATAATATAATATGACTGATATTTTATGAAACGATACGTAATAAACATCCAAACATATCCTAATATTTTATTTGAAGTTCAAATGCAGTAAGAAAGTTCAATATTTACAAAATACAACATTAATGTGTAAATAAGAAATTTCTTTGGTAAGGATTTACCTCGTATATATTGATAGAAAATTTTATTTTACATTATCAATGCATTGTATCGGTGTTTAAAAGGTTTTTCTGGGACTGGCCTCGGGGTTCGCCCCGAGACGGGGCACTATCAAAATGCCTTGAGACTAATATGTGGGGCTTAGTTCTGTCAGACTTACGCCCCCAATTGCCCGAGTGTACGCTTTAAACACGCCTTACACTCAACGCTCGAGATTTGCTCCACAATTCCTATGTAGGTCATGTGCTGAATTCACTCATTAGCACTATTGACTCGAAAATCTTTCAACAAATGAATGATTGAAATTCTTTTTATCTATAGGAATATGAAAAATGTAATAACTCAAATAACAATCTATAGTATTGCATATTTACTACTTGAGAGTATCGTGAGGGTGAATATCATTTGAATATCTCTTTTAAAATTAGATAACCAAAATTTATATCATTACTTGATAGATATTCATGTCTTAGTTCTATGTGTCATTAAATTATCATATATTTATTATTATACTCTTTAAAAATAATTGATATTTCTCGTGAAGGAGTAATATTTTAAATTAAGTGTTGATAAAATTGATTGAGTATTTACTTTTAAGGAGTTATTGATAATATTTTTTTAAGAAATTGATTTTCAATTGTTTGAAAGTTAAGACGTTGTAGTAGATTTATATTTCATAGTAACTTTAACAATATTAAATTATTTATATTTGTAAAACATGCTAGATGTTTTATTTTATAAGAGTTTCTTAATAAAATTTTAGTTTTCATGAACTTTTAATGTATCTTTTATATCTTTTTTGTTATAATGCTATATTATTAATTCATAAATTTAAAAAATTAAAGATTCATGGTGCTTACGCCCCATTTCTCGAGGCTTTCGCCTCGCCCTGTATTAAGTAAAACGCCTTGTCTCACGCCCTCGCCTTCTAAATTACTGCATTTTATTTATATATTACCAATTAGGTTACTGTAAAGACTTAACATATTATTATACATCATCTAGAACCAGAAATTCTGATAAAAAGATTTAGAATTTTTTTTTAATATAGGGAGCAATTTCCTCTTTAATTAATCACACGCTGCGAATATTCAAATTAACCGGAACCTCAATAAATATGAAACATCCTAGTGAGAAACCAAAAAAAAAACAAAAAACAAAAAGATAAAGTTCTTATCGTCCTTTGCTGTCTCCCCGATGTATTTGGACTTGTAACAAATTTTATGCACTACTTTATGAAAAGTGTTTGTTGGGAACACCTTTCTCAAAAAAGTTTCGAGAACGCAACAAATTTTCTAACAAACAATTATAACAAATTTAATTAAATAAAAATATATGGCACCCATATATTTGTAAGAGAATTAGCCTTACAGAATTTTAACAAAAAACGAGAAAAAATAGGACTGCGCAACGAAAGCGGATGCGATGTTTGGATGGTCGTTACCTATTGTATTGTATCGTATTATTATTTTAAATACGATATTTATTTTGATTGTTACTTATATTTTATTGTATCGTATGATTAAATCCGTCATTACATAAATGTGCCACTTTATGTAACGACCGATTTGGTATGATTGCGTCATTATCTTATATTTTTCTCTCATCAAATTTTATTTTATCATTTACCCTACCTTTTTATGTAATAATTTACCCCGTATCATAATTTTTTTAATAATATTACAAGTTTATTCTTCGTATTGCTGGTGTTGATGTCATGAAACAACAACGAACGATACAATTTATCCAAACAGTGTATTTATCAAATGATACAATACAATACAATATAATACAATACGTTATAAAATGATGTATAACATCCATCCAAACAAGTTGTAACCTTCCAATGGATTGTTATTTCAATCGCTAATGTGACATTTGGTTGGCAGAAATAATTTTCACATAAAACTTAAGCATTATTATACATTATTTGGTAGTAAAATCTGAAAGGGAGTCTTGGAGGGTGTGACCTATATATATCACAAGTTAGAGCCGTAAAAATAATAACTAATATTTGCAGTAGAGTAAGCGATCTATATTAAATATCTTAAAATGTAATATTTTTCAAATTTTATGTGAATGCGAGATGCATACGCCTATGTCATTATCGTTGTACTAACTTCACCATTATTACTTTATTCATGTATGTCCAATCCACGATGCTAGTGCTCTTTCCTATAATTGTTGTACTATGGCATCCTAGAGAAAGCATAGTATTTTCCCATGATAAAAAAAAGTTAGTTTCAATTTGCAGATTGTAATTAATTGAAGATAAAACTACATGCCATCTGATGAAGGAATTTAATTTTGCCTTGAGCATATAGACAGCCAACAATTTGCTTTCCAGTTTCAAATATATTTAACCGTAGGGGTGGTAATTTGAGCTCAAACCCGTCTAACTCGTTCAGAGATTAATGGGTTGGGTTATAAATATTTTTGTTTATGAGTCTATTTCGGCTGAGCCCAAGTTAACCCATTATTTTTTATAGCTCATTCTGACTCATTTATTGACCTAACCCATCTTGATCCGCCCAAGTTCAGTCCAACCCACTCATTTGTCACCCCTAATCTAACCCTCTAGCTCTGCAGAGTGAAAGGAAATCTTGAAACAAAGATTAAATTGTCTTCATGTAACCTGTAGGTTACGGGTTTGAACTGTAAAATTAGTCACTAATAGTTTGTATTAAGAGAGACTGCCTATAGTAGGCCTCTTTGGGATGTGGTCATTCTCCAAACCCTCCCTTTCGTTAGGCTAAACTAACCCAAAGATACTTTATACTTTTAATATAGTGTGATATAATCTGTTTTGCCCAAACATGCACGATTTTCTCCATAACACCTCACAATATTAAGAGATCTTTATACCTTATATGTAGGCTTCCAATCTTTTCAGCTACCAATGTGGGACTTTGTATGTACACCTAATAATGTCTCCCTTGAACTTAGTTTCATGTGCCTCATCACCACGATCCACAGGTCTGCACCTCAAATTAAGTTTCACGTGGCTCATTACCACGATCCACATGTCTCCCCCTCAAATTAAGGTTCATGTGGCCTATTCTACAATCCACTGGTTAATTTTCGAGATTCACTGTGTGTCACTCATATTGTTAGAGTATTTATGACAACTGAAGCCCGCAATTAGCTCCTTGTACGCGTGTCTCCAGTGGCGGATCCAGAATTTTCAGGTGTCAAAATATATATAATTAGATACATCGAAAAGTCAAAGGGAGTCAATGTATAGTAATTATACATAAAAAAAAAATTATCTGGCAAAATAACGTAATTTTCCGGTTCAATGTGGCTCTGCCACTGCGTGTCTCCAAACTCGTAAGGGTAAACAAATCGAGCTTCACACCATCACTCCGCCCATATCTCCATACTCGTCCCCTCGAACTTGAGTTTTGATACCAATTGTTGGACTAAACTATCCCAAAGATATTCTTAACATGGTGTGATATTATCTGCTTTTGACCAAGCACGCACGATTTTTCCCATAAGACACCATTAAAAGATCTATACATCTTATGTGTATACGTCCAATCTCTTCGACTATCAACGTGAAACTTTGTTCATACACTGAATATTTTTTTACATGGAGTAAAATATATAGTATAGCTAATTCATAGATGGTAATGCTGTCAAAGCATCTTTCATGTTGTCAAATTACGTGTTTCATAGGGTATAATATGCATTTGTTATAGTGTTCTTCGACCCCACACGCAAAAAATTGTTATGCCATTAACAACTTCCTTAATGCAGGAGCGGAGCAAGAGCGTGAAATGTGGGTTTGGCCGAATTCAATAGCTTTTGTTCAAACTTTATATTTGTCTTAAAAAATTCATTAAATATTTACAAATTTTCCTTAATGCAGGAGCGGAGCAAGAGAGTGAAATGGGGGTTTAGCCGAATCCAGTAGTTTTTGTTCAGACTCTATATTTGTATTAAAAAATTTATTAAATATGTACAAATTATTAATTTAGAACCCAGTAACTTAAAAATATTACAATACCGAATCCACAAGCTTCAAATTCTGGTCCCGCCTTTGCCTTTAACGGATAAGGTTTTTCAACGTAATGCCCTAAAATGAGGGAAATTTGATGTATTTAGTAAGCATCATAATGTTATAATTTACATACCAGAAGAAATTAACAAGTGCTACTAATTATTTTAAGACGACTGATATACGTGGAAAAGCTAATTAGGATACGATGAATTAACTGATTAGTACATTAGCATTAATGAGTTATTAGATCTAATAAACTAATCTTAAGAAGTCACTAATTAAATTAATTTCCTATGTGATTTGCGAACTGTTGCACAATCAGGGGCGGAGCTATAACGTGGAGAGCGGGTTTGGTCGAACCCAATACCCTGTATTTTTCTTAAAATTTTTATTAAATATATATTTATTAATTTAAAACTTAGTAACTTAAGGCGATTAAAATATCGATCTCATAAGCTTGAAACCTCGGCTCCGCTTTCGTGCATAATAAGCAAGTTATTCAGTGCATACCCAAATTAGCAATTGTAGGTTTCCCTGAATATTTTTCGAAATAAAGAAAAAGTAACAAACTAGAGTAAGAATACATATAAATGAATATGCATTTATCAATTTATTAATACAAATATTGAGTACGACTAAATTCTTTTTCATGTTTAAGGAAACAAGTATAGTAAGTTTTTCTAGGAAACAAAGATGGAGACATGAATAAAGTTGGGACGGGGACCCATTTATGTAAAAGGACCTCTCATGCAATGAATTCTATTTTATTTATTTATTTTATTTTATTTTATTATGAATTCTATTTCATTTCTTCATCTTAGTGGTGTATCTTTTTTTTTTTTTGGTTATCTTAGTGTTTTTGCTTCCGATATTCTTTTTCATAGCGTCTTTACTTTAGTATTTTTCAAACGTATTTTGAAAATATTTTTTTTGAGGATCTATTGGAAACAATCTCTCTACCTCACACAAGGTAGTAGACATAAAGTCTGCGTATATTCTATCTTCTACGGATCTCACTCGTGGGACCAAACTGGGCATTTTGTTATTGTTGTTGTGCATCCTTACTGTGACACATTGAATCCGAGCTCTTCTTGTATTCTTTTTCCTGTTGTAACCAGTTAGAATTTTACTAAGAAGAGTCAATATATAAAATATTTAAATATAGAAAGAAGCCAAAGAAATTCAATTATATAGTACATATATATATATATATATATATATATATATATATATATATATATATATATATATATATATATATATATATATAATTACTTAATTATACAATATAATTTTTCAGCAAAAAGATGTTAATTGATACTGCTTGGTTAATAAAGGTAGCTCCGCTACTAGTCGTGTGGAGATGGTATTGTGAACAAATAAGAAGGGCAGGGAAGAAATTTCCCCCTTATGTCGTTACAACTCATGATATAGTTGGAATATAAAAATAATATACCATAATTGTAAAATATTTATTAAAAAAGTTTGAACTCCTTAGTTAAGTGATCTTTTTATATATTTTATCAGGTACAATTGGTCATTTGCAACAATAATAATAACAACAATAAATTTAATGTAATTTCACGAGTAAGTCTGAGAAGAGTAGTGTATATGTAGACTTTATCACTATTTTGTAAAAATAAAAATAAAACTATTTTCGATAAGCCGTCGATACGGAATAGAATTGGTTATTTGCAACCACAAGAATTAGTACCAATTGCCATCAATTATGAATTTCACATATAGTGGCAAGGACATAGACATTAGGACAAGGAAGTAAAGTTTGAGTTGGCCCTTTTACCTTTGGACTTGTGGTAAACCATGATAGAAGTAGTACCGGTGGAGGACGCACATGGTGGCAAGCGGGTTTAATTAAACCTGTTTCACCAAAAAATAATACTGTGTATATATATAAATTACGATTAAAATAGCGTAAATTTTGTATAAATATTTTATTTGAACCCACTTGACAATTTCTAATTTACAACTAATATTATATACTTTTAAGATTAAACCCGCTTGTTTAAAATTCTGAGTCCGCCACTTAGCGGTACACAAGAATTAGTACCAATAGCCATCACTTATAGCTAGTACTATATATCAAGTGGATGAGTGGAGAACAATAGTTTGTGCTCCCTCCTTTGTTGCCCTTTTGCTTACATCTACCTTGCCTTTATGTATAAAAAAATATCATTCCTCTTGAGATAAAAGTAAATAGAAAGTATATCATATAAATTGAAACGGAGGAAAGAATTTTTTTGGCGTTGATCGGGTCAGGAAGAACAAGTTATTCCAGCTCCGGAAAAAAGATTCATCTTCCAATTTTCCCTTCCTAAAATAATATATTCATTTTGAGCTCATTCGACCAAATATTTTTGGTCATCTTAGTGGAGGATTAATTAATACTTAAGCTAGCTGCTAGCTTCCAAATTAGTCGGTCTAATCACCTAATATAACTTTAATTTTCTTGTACAATCAAACTTCTCTATAACAATTATTTTTTTGAAATTAATTTTTTTATTTTATGTTATAAGATATGTTATTTAAAAAGGGTGTGGTGTATAAAAGAAAAGGAAAGTTAAAGCAGGCCATGTGAATGGGCATCGACAAACGTAGCTCTTGCATAGGAAGAGAACATATGGGGATGGGACCATTTTCATTTATTGCTAACGATTGTTATCTCTCGTACATTGTACGTATAAAAAGCATATACATTAACCACCTAACTTAGAGTTTAATTTTGTTTACTTTTTTATAATTTTTACAAAATTAAAATATATTCAGTTGACATTGAGTAAGGTGTTTAAAATAAGTGATCGATTAACCCCCAAAAGTTACTATATATCGGAATTCAGTAGATATAAATTTATATTCTTTAGTATGTTATATACCACATGAAATTACATGGTTTGAAAGGGTTAATTAATTGAATTTTCTTTATTACAAAATTATATTGTGAATATAAGATAAAAATAATTTTCTTTTTTCATATATATATATATATAGGAGAAGTTTCTAGTTATTGACATATAATGTGGCTCAAAACTATTTAGAAGGTTCAAATATCGTGTAAACCTTTTGCATATGCTCCTTTTTTCCTTTCATAAGTTAAATTTGAATTTGACATTTTTACCATGAAAAAACGGGAATTTTTTATACTAGAGTCCCAAAACTCAGGAAAATAAGCCAATGATATCCCTGCCCTTTCTAACAGCTCATTCCCCCCCCCCTCCCCATAATTATGGTGTTCGGATTAGTTTGCACACACCTCGACTAATTTCACGTGATATTTGTTATTACCTCTCAACTCCCACCAACAACAAAATAAGTCACCTATTATTTTTGTCTCCATAGAAAGGTAAACCTGAGACCTCATATATCATTCCAACTCATTTTATTGATTATTAGACCATACCATTAGACCTTTCTAAATGCTCATTCTATTGTTTCTAAGTACCACAAGTCTAAATATGCCTATTCCTTCAATACCTTTACATGGGAACATGGGAAAAGGACCTATTCCGCATCAACCTAAGCCCGCCGTGACATATTTTACATTTTCTTGAATCTCCTTATTATATTTTTTGCTGCGTGAGTTAATGTTTAGTAAATGAAAAATGAGTGCTGGTTAGGATTGTGGTGGAGTGGTAAGTATTCTTTCATCCTTAATGAGATTTGAGTTTCTGGGTATGAAGTCGTCTTTATTAGGGAGCATTTTACCCTCAATACTTACCGGTGCAAATTCGGATTTAGTCGGCCCCAATATGAATATTGAACACCGGATAAAAATCAAATAAAAAATGAAAAATGAGTGGACTTAGCTTGAGGATTGCACATGGATATAGACATGGACGTCCTTTAAGTTGTGTATTCTGGTCAAACATCATAAGGGATACGACAAGGATCCGAAAATGAAATATTTATGTTGATATATGTTGCATTTAGTAATTTCTAGTATACCTGAATTTCAATTATTTAATCAAATCATCAACCTTCTTCTTTATCTGTTTTCCTAATTTTCTTTTTGTTCTTTCCCAAGCATATATAAAAGAAAAATAATAATGGAAAAGAACATGGTTTTCGACTACCGTTGTACTTGTTGGTGTTTAAGTAGACAGAGAAAATGAAGAATAATGGTATGGGATAATTTTCCGTGATGAAAATGGCTTTTATGGCCAAATTATTGTTCTCTTTTTATTTTTATTTTTTGTGATTTGCAAATTATGGTCTCAAATATGAGATAAAAAAGTATAATCATCAGACGAGAGCCGATAATTGAAATCAATCTCTCCTATAAATTATAATGTGTATAGCGACCTAATAGATTATTATTGTTGTTATTGTGGTTACTATGCATAAAGTTCAATGAGCCATAGATCAAAATTGAAAAGAGAGACCGTATACGGTCAAAATCGAGCTCGACTGTAACTTGATAGATTTGGCTTGGAACGTGGCGATTACGGGCTGGAGATTGACCTCGAGTCTCACCAAGCTAGAACTTGAGGTCGGAAGACCTGCCCTGAGTCCGGTCTCGACCTATCAGGCGGATATTACAGCGGGAATCTCGGCAAGAAGCCAGCAATTAGCAAATCAAGAGATTTTTACCTTTAATAAAAATGTACCTAGAGTAGGACTCCTCTACTATGTAAAGGGAGAGACCTGATAATTCATGGCACACATTGTAACACACATCCCAAAGCGATATACTGTTATTTCTAGTTCTTATTATCTCATCATTCTGTTTCGGGATCGATTTAAGTATTTTTGTCTCGAGGGTGACCAACCTTCAAGGTCAAGATTGTTCAACTTGTGTGGTTTGCTTTTACTTCTTCATCATTAATTTCAATATTAATATGATTTTTCATTTTTGTATCAAGTTAGATCCTTAAAGCCATGTATAAATTCAATTATTATCCGATTTTGAGGGTAAACAGTTTGGTGCACATCGTGGGGCTAAGGATAATAGTGATTATTTGATACAGATCTCCATAACACACACTATTTTACACTTACTACTTGAAGTGTCTTTGATTTCAGGCTAAAATACAAAATGTTGAACTCTCAATCAGCACCCTTGCATGTTGACAACGAGTCCAGGCATCAAGGTGAAAATAACGACATAGCTCCCAGAAATGAGGTCCCACCTGAAGATCCCATTGGAATTCCGATCGCAGACCCGATTGACGCTCATTCACATGTGGCTATCGATGCAAACTTGCCTACCGACCCCGAAAATGGCGTTCATAGTGGATCCCGATCGACAACTCGAAACACTAAAAATGTTGAAGGAGACGGGATCAATCTACGGATGATCTTCGAAATGTTGTAGGCTCAACAAAGGGTGATCGCTGAATTACAGAACCAAAGCCGCGCACTGAGCAAGGTTGAGCCCGATCAACCCCGGGAAGTCAACTGCAGGGATGAACCGGACGTAGAAAAGTCGGACAAACATGAATTAGGGGCTAACCCCGAGATCATAAATATGCTCGAGGATCTAACAAAACGGATAGAATCAGGGGAGAACGAAGCGAGGCTAACGATAAAAATGTGGAAACCTACAATTCCAGGGTGGACCAAATCCCAGGGGAACTTCCGATATTGAAGGGCCTAGATTCTAGGAAGTTCGTGCAAAAACCTTTTCCTCCGAGCACGGCTCCGAAGTCGATCCCCAAGAAGTTCCGTATGCCATAAATACCTTAGTATAACGGAACTGTTTAACCAAAGAATTGGATTCTTAGTTAAAGCTATTTTAAGAAGTACTCGGGCTTCTGATAACCAAAGAGATTAGCTAATAATAGGATTTAGACTTGTAAATAAGAAAGCAATAAGATATCATAAAAGTAAGTATATTTCAGTAGTGGTTCGAACGTGTCCATACAAGTGAGATTTTACTCCCTTTTATAGGGAATTTCTTAATATAACGTCTACTCTTCTTAATGATTGAGCATTAATGAATATTTATATCATTAATGTAACGTTACAATAGGTAATTATAACTGTTGCGTGAAGATTCTGTAACGTTTAGCTCATTGATTGAAGATCTATGAATCTGCCCTTTATTCCGCCCTGGTTCATTCTGACCGTGTCTCTTCAACTTCTCGATTAGACTGGAGCTTCCGATTCTAATTATCTCGTGCGTGTTTACCCCGTACCTCTTTGCTCCGTACCTCTTTCCAAGCTTTCATTCAGATGTCGCCCTTCTATTTGTAATAACCCGAATTTTTTATATACTTATTAATTGGGAGACTAGAAAATTAATTTTTACTT
>ML426212.1:0-19257 GCA_005239525.1 Nicotiana knightiana
ATAAACTTACCAGATTTTAGGCGAAACAGAGAGAGGCAGACCGGAGACAGCGAGTCACAAGTATACCGGAGACGGCGAGTCACAAGTAGACCGAAGACGGGCAGACGGCTGTCGCCTGTCGGGCGTCGGCTGGTGAAGTGAAGTCGACGAGGACGAGGACAACTGGCGGACTGGACGAGGACGAGGAGACTGGACGAGGACGAGGGCTCGAGGTCGAGCCGTCGAGGAGACTGGATCACTGGAGAGTGGAGAGTGGAGACTGGACGGGCGACGGGCGACGGCTCACCTCAGGCTCAGTGCTCAGTGCTCACAGCAGTAGGCGACTAGGCGTTAGGAAATAGGAAATTAGGAATTACATTTAGGGTTTCTGACTTTGTGTTTGTTTAAGAATTAGGAGAGTGGAAGGGTTTTTGTCATTTTGTGTTTTTGTTTTTGATATTTAATATATAATATATAATTATATATGGATAAAAATAAATTTTATATTCTTAACGGGTTAACGGATTAGCCGTTAAGAAAATTGAATAATCCGCCCCCAATCCGATAAGCCGTTAATTAAAAAATCCCAATCCGTTCCCCGTCCGTTAAACCGTTAATCCGATACCAGTAAGCCATTAAGCTTCAGTTCGGTTCGGTTTTCGGTTTCGGATCGGTTTTGAACACCCCTATGCTTGCATGGGTGATTTTAATCTCTTGTATTTTATTGACTGCCTTTCTACCCCTTTGGGCGTAGGAATATTCCAGAGATTACATTTGACTACCACAACTTCTCATAGACGACATTATGAGACCAAAAATAAAATAAAAAAAGAAAAATAGGAGGGTAAAATGTATAAAGTGAAAGTTAATGGACTGTCAAGCACTTGAGAAGACCAGAGATTCACATTCAGACCCACCTCCTTTAGCATACCGTTCAATATAATTCAGAAAAAAGCAAGTTAATTTAATTTTCAATAGAATCCAACTCTCATTTAGATTTTAGACCTTTCCATTGGCAACAATAGATTATATTATTCCAATAGTCCTAATTATTTGCAGCATTGACAAAAGAGAATACTACTTAAATTCAATTATTGACAATTGTCAAGTATGGACTTTTACATTTCATTTTCGTTATCATGTCATATTTGTTGATTAGAAAGATTTTTTCAAGAATTATTTTTATACTCGGATTGGTATTTACAAGTTAAAAAGAAAATAATAATGCTATTTACAAGTTAATGACATGTGATTTTTTTCCACCTAAAATCATTTATCTAAACTTTATAAATAAAATTACTTGATACCAATACTAATGAGAGCTAACGTGTATTCAATAAATTAGTTACACATTATTTTTAATTTTGGAAAAATATCACACAAGGTCAAGGTTCCAACTCTGACTATAATCTATAATCTATATAATTAAAAAAAAAAAAAAAAGGAAAAGGAAATTTGGTAGGATAGAGTCATAGACGGTGTCATAACCACCTAGACCCCACCAAGAAAACACACTCAAAAACAAAAGCCTTCCATTGATTTTCACGTAAATAAAAGTCTTCTCCTCTTCTTCCTCTTCGTTTCTCTCTTTTTCTTCCACTAATGGCTTCTGATTAGGCCTAAAATTTCCAAACCCTAGCTTTTTGCTCTTCATCTTTATCCCATACTTATATACGTATACATAACATAAAAGGGTACTATAGTAAATTGAAGGAATCGAGGCGATTCGAAGGGGATCTGAGGATTTCCCTGGATCTGCTCTAGGGATTCCGGTAAGTCTTGCAAATTTCTGGTTCATATTTTTTATTTTGATAATTTTGATGATCGAATAGAAATTTTATCAGTTTTGAATTATTGTCGTGTAATTTGGGGGTTCTAGTACTTAGGGTTCACAAAAATTTGGGGTTTGTTTGCTGTTCCCTTATTGATCATTATATTAAGCTTTTTTTCGTTATATTCCTCATAAAGTATGAGGTAAAATAGATGAAAGAGTTACCTCAGCTTGATTGAGCCTGGCTTAGGGTAGGGTTCGGTTCAATTGAAGTACAAATTGTCAGGTATACAAATATTAACCTGGAGTATGTGGGTGTACTTTGAAAAATCCAATCCTGTTTATAGGTATTGCTGCCTGGGAATGGGAAGGTAGTCAGCAACAACAACTATTACTATTACGCCTCAATCCCAAACTAGGTGATTCCGCTATGTGAATCCTCTATATCTGTTTCACTCTCTTTGAGCTTGTTTTGTTGATGCTAATCATCCCTCCCCCTTTGATGACCCGGGGCCAGACCTTAGGACCAACCATAGCCTTTGAAACTCCTGGATAATCGGCTTGCCCCTCTATCCTCCCCCACTTAAATGTTGGGCTTAGTTCGCATATCGAAGTGCTCGAACCCGTGACCTAAGTCACAAGTCCCTCAACCTTTGCCACTAGGACTAATAAGCCATGGGTGAATTTATTTTTGTGCTTTTATATAGTAAATTAACATGTATTCTCGACTTATTCGAGAGGATTTTGGGGCTGAAACGTGGATTTTGCACGCTCAAGCATTCAGCTGATGTATGGATTTTTCACCAATCAAAAGAAGAAACAATTGCATTGTGATAGGTATCTACTCAGAGAAGAATTGTCATGTTTCTTCTTCTGTTGACAAAGACATTAATCACAGTGGGTATGTGGATGGTGTCTGATACGGGCATCTAAATTTCAGTGTTAGCATGATGAGAGTTGACCTGCCTTGATATTATCTCTACTAATAAGAAAAACCAATACTTAACCATTTTGAAAGCCTTTGTGCAATGTAATGACTAGATTTGCTTCCGAGTTCTACTCTTATTTATGCATTGCATCTTTCCTTGACGTGTAAATGATTGCAGTTTTGGTTTTCCTTTTCTGTTCTCATATTTTCCTTTTGAGATCTGATTCTGCTATGGTCCTGCAGATTGAATGTGTTGCTTTTAAAATTACTTTAAGGGGCCTACTTATATCTGCTTGATATATGGCCATTCCAATGGATAACAGTTTAGATCATTCGTCGCGGGAACACGTTCAGCGCCTCTTCAATAAGGTTGGTATTTGCTTTCTCGCCTCAATGGTTTACCATTTAAATTATTGATGTCTAGAATGATTTGCACTGTAATAGCCATATGGTGATATGTAATGCAGACCCACATACATAGTATAGTAAAAAAAGTAATTGACCCACATACAGAGTTGGAGTGCTGTATGTACAGGTGCAGTGAGTTGTATTCATTTAATGTTTAGAGATAGTAATGCATATCTGCTTGTTTGGAACATGTGAGTGACGCTTTTCACTTATTTTATTAAGAATGCGGAGTTGGAGAATAAGCGTAGAAAAGCAGCACAAGCAAGAGTTTCTTCTGACCCGAACGCATGGCAACAAATGCGGGAAAACTATGAAGCTATCATCCTTGAGGATCATGTGTTTTCTGAACAACATGAAATAGAATATGCCTTGTGGCAGTTACATTACAGAAGAATTGAGGAACTCCGTGCACGCTTCAATGCTGCACTAGCTTCAAATGGATCAACCACTTCTCAGAATGGGAAAGGTCCACCTCGCAGTGGACCAGATAGCATCACAAAGATTCGCACGCAGTTAAAGACTTTTCTCTCAGAAGCAACTGGATTTTATCATGATTTGATGGTGAAGATCAGGGCAAAGTATGGCCTGCCACTAGGAGGTTTCTCTGATGATCCAGAGAATCAGCTTCCTTCTTTTAAAGATGGCAAAAAACCTATGGAGTTGAAGAAAGGCTTGATATCCTGCCATCGATGTTTGATTTATCTGGGTGATCTTGCTCGGTACAAAGGCTTATATGGTGATGGTGAATCTAAAGCTCGCGACTTTGCAGCAGCATCAAGTTATTACCTGCAAGCTTCTTCACTTTGGCCTTCAAGTGGAAATCCTCATCATCAGGTACCTTTTATTTCCTTATTTTTATTGCTTTTGTTCTAAAATAATCAGTGAGAAATTGTTACTTATCCCCAAGGGTTGGAGGGGCGGGTGTGTGTGTCTGTTTGGGGGTGGGGGGTTTAAGGCGTGGAAAGAAGAGATCATTGAGTAATCTTCCTATTAGATAGTTGGTATCTTATTGTTTATATTTGCAAAGATTAGCTGATTGTGCTGTTTTCTCAGCTTGCAATACTGGCTTCCTATTCCAGTGATGAGTTGGTGGCAATCTATCGGTACTTTCGTAGTCTTGCGGTAGAGAATCCTTTTACCACTGCAAGGGACAACTTAATCATTGCATTTGAGAAGGTAAGCAGCTTATTGATTTGTTGTGTTAAGATCTTGGTCTTTGTTTTAGGTCTTTTTCCGGAGTTCAGGGAAAGCTGGAAAATCAATTAAAAAATCTGGCAAATGGTCCCTGCAAGTATTTTTTTCGTATGGACAGAAAAAAGTCGTAATGTTTTGATGGAATTTCAGCTCCAAACCACTCCCTAAAAGCTAATTGTCTTCGGTCTTCTTTTTTGCTGGAATAACTTATCTTCTGTAAATACTAGTGATCAACTTTTGGATTTTGTTAGATCTCTGATTATATATTAAATAATACTATGTAATGGAGCTGAATTTCTCTTTCTCTTTGTACTTGTCGCATCTTCTTGATGCCATCAATGAAACTACCTCATTTGGAAAAAAAAAAGAAACAACGTTCTAAGGACTTTCTAACCACAGATGGTCAAATCCAGGGTTGAGAAAGTTCCATTCTTGATAGAGGTGATGAGAAAGTAGAAAAATTGATCCAACCTGAGAGTAGTAATACATACTTTCCATGATCAGTATAAAATTAAAAAAGGAAATCTGAATTTTTATTTAGAAAAAGAACGATATAAATCAAAGATGATGTAGCTAATGTTTAAATTATATCATTATGAAATTTTCTTTATCAAGCAATATAGACACCAAAATCCATTTATAGGAAGCTCCTGAGATTTGTAGTGGAACTCAGATATACATCTTTTCAGTTGCTGCTGGGTATGGAACTTCAATATCCATTCTTTTTGTTGTCAAGTAGTGACCAAGATGTGATTATCTAGTATATGTTAATTTTTTTCAAGTGTTCAAGTTCTGCCCAAAGACTCTTTCATGTTAGAGTTTTCTGGGCATCTATACTTCCCATTTGGACTGTTTCTACAGTTGCAATGGGTCGTATGCTTGACTTGGTGTCATGATTTCTCTGTTATGGTCCTTATCAAGAAACTGATTTCTCTGTTATGACAGAATCGTCAGTGTTACTCCCAGCTGCCAAGGGATGCTAAGGCTTTGTTCATCAAGGCAGAACCTTCACGTGCAACTGGAAAAGGACGAGGTAAATATGAAACAAGGAAGCCTCAGAAAGATGTAAAGGTTGAAGCAAGTTTACCCAAGGAAAAAGCTTCAAGTATATCTGAAATTTTCAAAACCTTCAGGATGGGATTCGTTCGGTTGAATGGTATCCTCTTCACGCGCACTAGGTATGTTCCCTATCTAAAAAAAGTATCTGCTATTTGGACACGCCATAACTAAGTGATGACACTATATTGTTACCATCTTTAATCAGCTTGGAGACGTTTGAAGAAGTGCTGTCGTCGGTTAAAACTGATCTGCTTGAGCTTCTCTCTTCTGGGTCTGATGAGAAGTATAATTTTGGTTTAGATGCTGCGGACTGCAGACTGGCAATTGTCAGGCTCGTCGCCACCTTAATATTCACCATCCACAATGTGATAAGGGAAAGTGATAATCAATCATATTCGGAGATTCTACAGAGATCTGTTCTTCTACAGAATGCATTTACTGCTGCTTTTGAGTTCATGGGTCATGTGGTTGAGAGATGTATCCAATTAAATGATCCCTCAACTAGCTTCTTATTGCCTGGTGTTTTGGTTTTCATAGAATGGTTGGCGTGCCATCAGGATATTGCACTTGGTAATGAATCAGAGGAAAAACAAGCAAGGGCTAGATCTATTTTCTGGAAGAACTGCATCACTTTCTTTAATAAGCTCTTGTCGACTGGGTCTAAGTTTGTCGATGAAGATGAAGATGAAACATGTTTTTTCAATATGAGCAGGTATGATGAAGGTGAGAGTGGTAATCGTCTTGCGTTGCCGGAAGACTTTGAACTTAGAGGATTTGTTCCTCTTCTTCCAGCTCAGCTTATCCTCGACTTCTCAAGGAAACATTCTTTTGGTGGTGATAGTGGAGGTAAAGAGAAGAAGGCACGTCTTCAGAGGATGATAGCAGCTGGAAAGGCTCTTGCTAATGTGGTCCGGGTTGGAGAAGAGGGAATATATTTTGACACCAGGGGAAAGAAATTTGTCATTGGCGTTGAGCCCCAAACTTCTGATGATTATCAACTTAATGGCTCCAGGGAAGTTACTAAATTAAGTGGTATTGAACTGGAAAGTCCAGATGCTGGACTGTTGAATGTCGGAGATCTGCAGCCAAAGCAGCAATTGTATGTGGAATGTGAGGAAGAAGATGAAGTTATCGTTTTTAAGCCGTCAGTGATGGAAAAAGTGAATGGCATCTCTTCAAATACAATGACCTTAGCAGTTCCTGTATCTGTTATTAGCGCTGGCAGTGTTCCTTCTGGTGCTAGCATGGCTTCTGCTGATATCTCTAGTGAGATGGGGCCATTTTCATCTGCACTTGATGGATTGAGCTTGCAGAATGCTTGGAGTACAAATGTAAGGCAGCCAACAAGCATTGCTCATACCAATACCCAATATGTGCAGCCAATCCAAACAAGTGCTTCCATGTGGTCTGTAGAGCAAGATGCTATTATGAATGGATTGGTGGGGGGCCTTAACTTGATGGGAAATGGGCTAACCACAGAAGCTGAGTTGCTAAATCATCCAGAAATGGTTCCACCTGCAGCATATTCAGTCCCTTTACCCCGCTCTGTGAATTTTAGCACTGCAAATAATATTCATGTCCAGGTTCCAGAGGCTGCTATACCATCTACCTTCAGTTCACTTACATCAGTAGCTGGTTCCGGTAGCATGTCAATGAAATCTTCATCAGTTGTCTCAACAGGAATGAAGAAAAATCCAGTGAGCCGACCTGTTAGGCATCTGGGTCCACCTCCAGGCTTTGGTTCTGCTGCTTTGAGAGTAGATGACTCTTCATCTGCCTTGACCTTTAAGAATGAAAACAATCCCATCTCTCGTATGGATGATTATAGCTGGTTGAACGGATATCAGTTACCTTCAACACATCAGACCATTGGTTACAATAACTCTCACAATCATTCAACACAAGCATACCACTCTGTGAGCAACAGTGGTAGCTTAGTCGGGATGGTTAGCTTCCCTTTCCCTGGGAAACAGGTGCCCTCTGTGCACATGCAGTCAGATATTCAGAAAGCAAATCAACAATCTGTTGCACTGCCTCAGCAGTATCGAGGACAGTCTCTGTGGCAAGATCGTTACCTTGTGTGATGGATAGGGAGACTAGATGGTGAAATGCATCTTCCATGTTCTTTCTAATTATAAAGTTACTGAAACGAATCAGACTGTTCTTCAATATACCACAATATACATTCTCTCAATCGTCTTTCCATGCTGTACAGGTTAACAATTACTGAGGAGAATGTCCTCTAGCCTGTTGCTACAAAGTTCAACCATCTTATTGCAGTGTGGCCAAGGTTATTATGTTTTTTATTGCAGCATGGATGGTCTTGGAATGTTGCAGGCACTCGCTGTTGAGCAGGTATTCGCGCTGCCTGCGCTCCTCGTTTCTCTCCCCCCTCCCTCTCTATCTTCCTCTGACAACTGTTTGACCTGGTAAGTGTGCCCATGTGGTTTGTGTCGGCGGGCTTTTGTTTATTCTAAGTCCAGAACAGTTATACAAGAATAGGTCCTCCGGCTAACTTTTGATACTTTCGAAGAAGCTCCGCATGTCCTGAGCCATTAGGAAGTACGGGCCACAGGTCACACACAAGCTAATGGCTCCATTTCTTCCTCCTCTCTCCCCTCTGTTTCTGTTTTCTTTCTTTATTAAGGGGGAATAATACTCAAGCAAGCAGGGGATTGGTTCTTTCTGGACAGCAGATCTCTGTTGGAAACCTCTTCCGTTTCCTTTTCTTCCAAGATTATATATTTACTTTGAACTACTGTACACTTGCCTATACCATGTCTCGATGTCAGAGTAGCCTGGTTCCTGGTGGCAGTTTTCCTGTTATTCCTCTGAGAGTTAAGAATTAGATCCGGATGCCTTTATTTCTTTCCTTCTGAACTTGGCAGAATAGGGAACAAAATAGTAGGGCTCTGTCCAATTCTTTACTGCCTAACTCCAATGTAAAGCTGCTCAGACTTTTTCCTTTAATGTACTGGAAGATTACTGATGTTAATTTGCATGTCCTTACAAATGTCGTAATTTTTCTGTTGTCACCTTATGTACAGTGTGGGTTTGGTGCAGCTTGTGCCGAGCTATTCAAACTGGTTGAGTAGACCGATGTCAGTAGGTGCTGGCATTGGGAGCTTTCAAATTAAGAACCTTGACTTGGTTGGATTGATTTTTATGCGGCCGAGAGATCAGGCTGTGGTGGATAGCTGGTTGGAGCAGAAGCAACAGTATCTACCTGGTTTAATGATCTCGAAAAGAATTGTGACTTGCCATGATGAGCAACTTCCTACTATTAAACGTTTACCGTAGATATCTTGGCAGTTCCCATGTCTGACTTTGAAGTTCTGAGGGTATTTTGCATATCGTGAAGAAGGATTTGTTGTCGTCGGAGTACTTGTGGATGTTAAGATGGAAATAAGTATGTATTGTGAAAGCTTCTGACTATCTGAACTTTTCCTGTTTGTTGCTACTGTCCAGTAGTGGCAATCTTCCTGTTTGTTGCTACTGCCCAGTAGTAGCAATCATCCTGTTTGTTCTTTGGACCATGTATGCAGTTATTCCAGTTAAAATTGCTGTGGCCTTTGGTTGGAATTTGGATGATTGATGTTTTGTCATCTTAATGCTGGTGTTTCATTTTCCCAACACTGTAACCCTTCCTACTTTTTCCTCTCCCTTTTTATTTAGGTATGCTCCTTATCTTTAGGTGAAATCTATGGTTTCCTTTTCTTATTTTTCCACCAAATTTTTGCGCCATAAAATGTCTAAATGTGATCGTCTGGCCTCAACTTTTTAATATACTAGTTTATGGGCACGTACGTACCCCTTGCATGTCACTAAATACAATTTGCAAAAAAAAAAAAATCATAATCGTTTAAACATGTGTGATGTATAACATCTAAATTTTAACAAAAATAATACAAGCTAAAATGATGAATGGTGAGTATATTTGAGTGTCTTAACAGTTGAAAGCAAAATGGTGCATGTGAGCTTACACCGTAAGATTTCAGTAGCGATGGTAGTAAAATTATTAGAATCTTATCTACAAGAGTTATGCCTAAGAGGCATATTGGAAGGCTTTACGACCCTTGGGCGACTGATACAAAAGGACTTTTTGGGTGGTTTTAGCCGAAAATCTTTAAAATTGGCGGTATTTAAAAAATGATCCCGGACTCATACAAACTTTTAAGGCATTTTTCTATCGGATTAAATTGTTCATTGAAGTCTATTGGATTGTCATACTTTTGCTTTTCATGGATTTCTCTACCAAGCCAGTAGAGTCGTGCTATATTTTATTATGTATCAGTTAAGTTGTTTATCGAAGTTTTTTCGGATTGACATACTTTTTCTAGGTTGTTTTAACAATGTGTTGCTCAAATTTGCACCTTCAATTTCAATCAAACAACCCATATCTGCTCCAAATGATATCAAATATACACAAAGTTTCCAAATAGCAACACAAACAATCCCTAAACACCAATTTAGTCGAATAACAACAAATAAAAGAGATTCACTTTGTCTTCTTCTAACACTTTCTAAGGTCCAACAATAGAATTTTGAGATTTTTACAGTAAATCACCGAAATTTGTGTTTGACTAAAAGTTTAGCATAAGTTATCAACATTCAAACGATTTTAACAATAACCAACCATTAACTTTTATTTTCCACGATCAAACAAGAATTTCAAGATTTAAAAATTAAAAAACTATGATATTTTTTTTTTCTTTTTCTCGATGTTAAGCTCACAGGAATTCACCCCTCGCACATCTAATTTTTTTCATCATCCTTAAAAAACTATGATGTTCAAGTAAGAATGGGGAATATTTTACTAAGATCATAGAAAATAGGACATTTTGCCAAGACCATTCCCTTTAGGGTCACGCCGTGCTAATTTCAAATTTAATATGTGACCTTTCTAAAACATTGAAAAAGTCCGTTAAAAGTACACATGACTTCAAGACAATTAAAGTACCAATCGACAGAAAAAAAAATATTCCTATACTCTATTAAAAACTTTATTACTTTAAATATTTGTGTTTAGTTAATTACCTAGCATAAACAAGTTTTGTTTACAAAATATATACAATTCACCTTAAAAGGTTCCCAATCCATTATTTGTGCCTTCAATCAAGAGATTTAATTACATCATTTTTCTTTTCTCTCCTCTCTCCCCTCTTCTCTCCAGATGCAATTGAATGTGCACCACACTGTTTAACACTGACCAATTTCATCCCATTTGGGACTTAATTTATGCATTTGACTTAATACGTCAGTCCAAACTCCTAGGCATCCAAAAAAGCCAAGCAGAAAAAAAAAAAACCTATTTATCAATATTATTATTTAGCAGCCTACAGTCCACATACCTATATTTTTTCATCTTTTCTTGAAAATTCCCATGAGCCATGACTTGGGTTTTTAGTAAGAAATAGTTGAGTTTGGCATTTTTATGTGTTATTTTTCTTCTGGGGCTTTTGCATTTCAAAGTTCCATATTGATGTGGTGCAGAAAATAAAAATAATGACAAGTTTTATAGATCCAAAGGTGATTTTTCTTCTTCTACAAAGAGAGGTGTTAAATCTCATAAACGTAGCTTCTTCTCAAGAAGAAATAATATTTCAAATATTTAATGAGATTTATATAACTTATCTACATTATTTCTGCTCAGTAATATACATTTACAATTTCATATCACTTAAATACAATTTTTATATAAATTTTATACAATATGTCTTTTGCGTATTTTGTATCTGATTTATACATAGTAAAAATAAATTTCATACAACTAATTATATATTATATAACTTATCTACAGTTTTCATACATTATTTTTACCCCGTTAAGCGCAACTACAATAACATACAACTTAATTACAAATTTTATACAATATTGTTCAACTTTCATATATATATATATATATATATATATATATATATATATATATATATATATATATATATATATATATATATATATATATATATATATATATATATATATATATATATATATATATATATATATATATATATATATATATATATATATATAAACAACAAAATATGATTTTACTACAATTACGTAAATATAATGTATATCATGTCTTCTTCTTCTTCTTCTTCTTCTTCTTCTTCTTCTTCTTCGACGAGTTTCAATATAAAATTCAGCCAAAGTCAAGTCTAATCTTCACCAAAAAACTCTCAAAATTGAGATATAAACTCCAAATCATACTCCCAATTGTTTGCAACAACACTCAATCCAAACAAATATTGCTTTTTGAAAATCCAAATTTGAATTTAAAGCTTCAAAGCTTTTTAATGGCTGTCAATGGTGGAATTGCTGCTCTCTTTTCCTTTGCTTTACATTACTGAAATTAGGGATTGAGAGATAAAGAGAGACGTAGAGAGAATTCCAATTCTTTGCAACAACACCCAATTCAAACAAATAATATTTTTTGAAAATCCAAATTCGAATTCAAAGCTTCAAAATTTTTAAATGGTTGTCAATCGTGAAATTGCTGCTCTCTTGTGCAAGATACGTGGGGGAGAGAGGAGGTGGGATGTGGAGAGAGAAACGTGGGAGGAGTGAAAGATACGTTAGAGTAATTTTAGGACATTAATGATTATCATTAATTCCCTTAAATTGTACATAAATGATAATTGAGTATATAAAACGTAATTATAGTAAAACTTGAGTAGAAAAGGTAATATAGTTTCATATAGTGTATATGAATGTAAAAATTCTTATTCTAATTGTAGCATTTACTCTCTTTCTCTAGCATGGTGAGTTTCAAACTTCTCTTTTCCAACTACACTTATTTCTTCTGCTCAATATTTCTTTATGCTCAACTGCTCAAGTACTACCTGCAACCCTATTCCTTCCCGTCACAAAAGACTCATCAACCCTACAATACATAAGCACCTCACAGTCCATCTTGGTGGCATGAGCTTATGGGTAAACTGTGAAAAAAGTTACAATAGTTCAACATACAAGCCACCTCGCTGCAAGTCCAAAGCATGCTCTTTTGCCAAGTCTAATGTCTGTGAAGACTACTGCTTTGATCACAACCTGGATGCAACAACAATACTTTCCATATGATAGGTGAAAATCCCACGATTTTATGTACGGTGCAAAAATTGCTGAGGATGTATTGGCTATTGGTTCAAAACCTGGCATTCTTGTCACTCCGCCACGATTTATTTTCAGTTGCCTTACTCCTATTTTTTGAGACGCCTAGCAAAAGGAGTCACAACTATTGAATTACAATTCTCTATAACAACATCCTTATATAATAGCACTTCACCATAAAAGCTAAATTTTTCTGGAATCAAATTTCATGTTCTACTATAATATATGTTTTCTATAGTAATTCGCTATAACATCCAAAAATATTCGAAAAAAACGAGGTTGTTATAGAGGGATTTCACTGTATATTTATATTGTTTGAGAGAGCACACTTTTTAGTTTCAATTATATTACATATAAACATACCACTCGCATGTGGATTTGAACCTAAGACCTCGATCTTGCTCTGATCTTCGTCTAAAATTTTAGTTTGTGGGAGTGAGGTAACTTTTAATTACTTAATTATATTACAGGAATGCAGGTTTTGGACAGAATAGTTGTCAACGGAAGCCCATCTCCAGGCCAATTAATAGCTAATACCCGGCAGCCCACTTAGTTTCATTTATAATTTTTATTTACTACACTTTAGTCCATGTATCCTTTACTAATAGCTCATGTATATATAGTAAGAGAACCATCTAGAAAGGGGCAAGATTCATTTCTGTATTTTCTGTACATTTTCGATGAAATAAAACTCTCTCTTCTCTCCTTCTATTTTCTAGGGTTTTCTTCTATAAAATCCTTTCTCAGAGTTGATTTCTTACACTAACATGGTATCAGAGCAAGGAATCGATGATCCTTGTTCTCCTCTTTCGACCGATCGTACCCTCGTCGACTTCCATGGAGAATTTATGTTCCGTCGACTTCCATCTTTTCTCACGTTTTGATGAGGAGTTTTTGGCTATGGTGTTTTCTAGCTGTGGATTGCAGCTTTTATAAACTTTTCACAGCGATTTCTGGTGGTTTTCCTTTGAAGCTCTCCGATCTCCGATACTTGTTCATTCTCACTGTTTCCATCGGTCAAGTCTGTTTCAAGGCCTTACCTTCTTTAGGTCGCAAAGAAGGACGGTAACATTCTCCTTAATCCTCCTGCATATTGGTGAAAATCGAGTATTTGTTTGTATCAGTTTTAGGAATTTTACAACTCTAGGGTTTAGCCATGGAAAGTCCGAATGATAGTTCTTCTTCTGTGTTAGATGGTTTTGATGACTTTACTATACATCCATCTCACCCATTCTATGTACATCCATCTGATAGTCCTGGTGCACACTTAGTATCTCCACCTTTTGATGGAAATGGTTTCGTTATTTGGCGCAAAAATATGCTTACTTCTCTGTCTGCTAAGAACAAACTAGGACTCATAACTGAAAAAATTACTAAACCTCAAATTGACTCTCCTTATTACTCCTTATGGGAAAGATGAAACGACATGGTAATTGCATGGATAACAAATTCATTATCCAAAGATATAACAAATAGTGTCATGGGGTTTGATACCGCTAAAGACATTTGGGATGATATTAATGAAATATTTGGTACATCAAATGGTTCAAAATATATTCAAATACTAAGGGAAATCAGTGCTGCTTCCCAAGGTCCTTTAGATATTGCCACTTACTTTACAAAATTGAGGGGTCTTTGGGATGAACTTAATACTGCCTATGTAGGACCAGTGTCTAGATGTGGAGCCTTACCAAAATTTATTTAACAACAGGAAATATATCAATTCCTTAGTGGTTTAAATGAGTCCTATTCCACTTGCAAGAGTAATATTCTGATGATGCCATCTCTTCCATCCCTAAGCAAAACCAATTCTATGCTTCAACATGATGAAAAGCAAAAGGAGACTTCAGCTCCTATCTCCAGCTTCTCAAATGAGTCAGCCTCATTCAATGCTTCTAGCAGCCCTGTTCAGGCACCTGCTAGATCTTTTACTCAAAGGTTCCAGTTTGAACAAAAGAGAGGCTCAGGTTCTTCCTCTCAATTGTCTTGCAAATATTGCAAAAAGACTGGTCACACCATTGAGAAGTGTTATAAACTTCATGGGTTTCCCCCTGACTTCAAGTTCACCAAAGGCAAACGGTCTGCTGCTTGTGTTCAATCTGAAGGCTATTTTCCTCATCATAATCATATTGATGGACAGTCTTCTGAGACCACTGGTCATGGCTTCAGCAAGGAGCAATATGACCATCTCATGGCCCTTTTTCAACAGCTGAATCATCCTCCTGTCACACATCCTGAAACTCCTAGTTTAGAAAAACATTGGTTTTGCTCACTTTGCAGGTGTATTTAATCATCCTGAAGTGCATTCTGCTTTTCATGCATGTCTAGTTTCAAACTCAGGTTCAAATCCTTGGATTCTAGATTTAGGTGCTACCAACCACATGACACCACACAAACACCTTTTATTCAACTTAACACCACTCACTACCCCTTTCTTAATAACTCTGCATAATAGATTTAAAGTGAAAGTCATACCTACTGGGTCTATACAACTCAGGCCATATATGATTTTACATAATGTTCTGTTAGTTTCTTCCTTTCATTTCAATCTTATATCTATTCACAAACTCCTTGTTCAATTCAGATGCATTGCAACTCTTACCATTTCTGCCTGCATTTTACAGGGCCCTTCTATGAGGAGGCCACTGGAAATTGGTAAAGATGCAAATGGGTTGTACTTCTTGCATCTTGCTATGACTTCATCTACTATGTCTGCTGTTTCTATTCCTATTACTTTTTCTAATCCTGTTCAATGCAATATTTCTAGTGCATCTGATAATGTTCAATCTACTCCTGTAATGTTTCTTCTACCCATTGTACTAGTACTTTTTTTGATATTAATAAAAATGATGTGATTTGGCCTCAAAGACTGGGACATGTTCATTTTCATAGAATGAAATCTATCTCTTTTTTGTCCGGTAAGATTTCATCTAAACAAACATTTTTTTGTGATGTTTGCCCAATGGCTAGACAATAGAGATTTTCATTCTCTGACAGCTCCATTCATTCATCTACTCATTTCCAGCTTGTTCATATTGACATCTAGGGTCCATACAATACTCAGACCTATAATGGGTTCAAGTATTTTTTGACCTTAGTGGATGACTTCTCCAGAGTCACTTGGACTCATCTATTGTCATGCAAGAGCAATGCTCTCTCTATGCTTAAGGCTTTTCATGCAATGCTGAAAGTTCATTTTAACTCAACTATCCAGTCCTTTAGGTCAGATAATGCTTATGAGCTAGGCTCTAGCTCTGACGCCCAACAATTTTTTTCTGCCAATGGCATTCTCCATCAAACTAGTATCCCTCACACTCCTCAACAAAATGAAGTGGTTGAAAGAAAACACAAACACGTATTGGAAGTATCTAGGGCTATTTTATATCAATCTAAACCCCTCAAGTATTGGGGTGATTGTGTTCTCACAACCACTTACTTGATCAATATATTACCTTCCACTGTTCTTCATAAAAATTCCCCTTTTGAAAGACTACATGGCTATCCTCCTTCCTTTTATCATTTGAGGTCTTTTGGGTGCCTTTGCTATGCTATTAGCCCCAAGCATGGCAGGGATACATTCAAACCTAGAGCCATCTCTTGTGTGTTTTTGGGATAACCCTGTGGGAAGAAGGGTTTTAAGCTTCTTAACCTTTCTACCCATTCTGTCTTTTTTTCTAGGGATGTGTTTTTCCATGAACACATTTTTCCTTACCACCTTCCTCCTTTCTCTTCTTTTCCTTCACCTCCCACTAGTTTTGTTGATTCTGATGTTCATCCTATTACCTCACCTCCTCCAGCACATTATCCCTCTTCTCCCTTAATTTGTCCTACCAATACCTCTGCACCTACCTCTTCTTCTCCTCCACCTTCCTTTTCTGGTTCTCCTCCTTCCACTTCTGGTCCTCCTCCCTCTCCTCATCTTCATGATCTCAGGAGATCAGGCAAAGTTGTTAACCCACCTGCCTACCTCTCAGATTTTATTTGCTCTTCTGTTCTTCCATATTCTTGCCCACCTGTCTCCCTGAATCACAAGGTTTCTACCTCTAATTTGCACATGCTTGAGCCTCAATACTACCAGCAGACTGCTTCTAATCCTTCTTGGCAAGAGGCCATGCTTCAGGAATTCAAGGCTCTTGAGACAAACAATACATGAGACATTGTCCCTTTACCTTCTCATAAGAAAGCCATTCCCTACAAGTGGGTATATAAGATTAAGCAAAGTTCTGATGGATCCATTGAGAGATACAAGGCCAGGCTTGTCACTAGGGGTGATACTCAGAAGGAGGGTATTGATTACATAGAGACTTTCTCTCCAATTGTCAAGCTCACTACTGTTAAGTGCCTCCTTTCTTTGGCTGTCAAGAGACATTGGACTGTGTTTCAGCTTGATGTCAATAATGCCTTCCTTCATGGGGATCTCCATGAGGAAGTGTATATGAGGATCCCCCTAGTCTTCAGATCTCTTCTGCTGCTTCTTCTACTGCTTCTCCTTTGGTTTGCAAACTCAGGAAGTCCTTATATAGCCTTAAGCAGGCTTCCATGCAGTGGTTTTTTAAACTGTCTGATGCCTTGCTATCCAAAGGATACTTGCCAGTAAGAATGATTACTCCTTATTCACCAAGTCTTCTAGTGCTTCTTTGGTCATCCTTGTGGTCTATGTTGATGACATTCTTCTTGCTGGTTCTGATATTGCTGAAATGACTGCCTTAAAATAGTTTTTGGATGCTCAATTTAAGATCATAGACCTTGGCTTGGTTCATTATTTTTTGGGCCTTGAATTTTACTCCCATTCTCATGGTTATGTTTTGCATCAACACAAGTATACTTCAGACTTGTTGGAGGAATTCAAGTGCTCTCATCTTTCTCCTCTTTCCACACCTTTGGACTCTTCTGTTGACCCATGTCACCGCATAGTTTTGAAGATTGACAAAAGGCTGACCAGTTGAACCAGGTCCATCAGAGCACACATCGTGAACTGACGAGATGGCACATGAACCGTATATGCTTAGGAGATGTTTTGAATATGAAATATCAATGTACCAAGAGATTGTCTCCTAATGCGAAAAGGTTGCAAACTAATCTGATTAATTGATGTCAAATTCAGCAAGTAAAGTAACAAAAGAAAGGAAGTTGAGTTTGGTTCGAATTGGTTTACCCAGGTAGAGTTGAACTGGAATGGGAAGACAAGCTCAACGGCTGACTCTATAAATACATCACTTGATGTATTTATGCTGAAATTAGAGACGCACAAAGCTTAAGTGAATCAAAGTCTGAAAGCAAAATTCCCAGAGTTAATTTTTGCTAGTAGAATCATTGTGCGATACAAAGGCTACAATTCAACTAGAAGAACCAGTTCCATCTGATTATTTATTGAGTCTAGTTGATTGTAGGAGGAGTTTTTAATATTGTATCTTTCAGCTTTCATAGAAGCAATTGTAATAGGTACGTATTGATCAAGTTAGAGTTAACTTGAGGTGTGTAGAAATTAGCTAGGGGCTAGTTACTACAAAGGGTTAGAGTTAATCCTTAGGATTACAAAAAAGTTTATTTTGTAAGTCCGTTTGGCTCAGAGTTTTTAGTGAAGAGTTGATCAAATCCTACTGAGGAGTAGGTCGTGGTTTTTTCACCTTTTGAGCCAAGTGTTTTCCACGTAAAAATCTCTGTGTTTTTACTTTACCAATTTTTATTATTCCACAACAGTAGTAGTTAGGAACACCAAGAAGAACCAGGTTCTTCTACTGAGACAGCACTCGAAAATTAGGTACCACACAAAGTAACCTAACTTCTTGTGTGGTATTGAAGTCTAATATCAATTGGTATCAGAGCAGGTTATCCTTGAAAGGATAACACCTTAGAGAAGATCAAGATGAGTGCACCACCTGAAAATTGGGAAGGTCAATAAACTGCAAGGCCACCACTCTTCAATGGCCAATACTACTCATGGTGGAAAAATAGGATGAAGGATCACCTAATTGGAGAAGACTATGAACTCTGGGACATAGTCATTGATGGCCCTCTAGCCACCATGATGAAGACTGCTGAAGTATAGATATTACCAAAGACAAGAGCTGATTGCACTGCTGAGGATCTAAAGAAATGGGAGAAGAATGAAAAGGCCAAAAAATGGCTAGTATGTGGACTAGGTCCAGACGAGTACAACAGAATCCAAAGCTGCACCACTGCCAAAGAGATTTGGGGCACCTTGCAAGTAGCCCATGAAGGAACACCTCAGGTAAAAAGGTCAAGAGGTACTCTATTATACTCTCAGTATGAAAACTTTACTATGAAAGAAAGAGAGACTATGAAAGAGATGTACACAAGGTTCACAACCTTGACTAATGAACTAAAGTCTCTTGGAAGAATCATTCTTGAAGAGGACAAGGTTGAGAAGATCCTAACAAGGGTCTTGCCTATTTCTTGGGAAAGCAAAATCACTGCTATCCAGGAATCTAAAAATATGGCAACCCTCAGATTGGATGAGCTAATTGGAAACCTCACTGCCTATGAACTAAGAAGGCAGACAATGAAGATGGATGGTCCAAATAAGGGGAGGAGTCTAGCCCTAAGAATAACTGAGGGAGCATATCTGGAAGATGATGAGATGGCCATGATTACCAAAGAATTCAGAAACTTTCTCATGAGGAAGAAAGGCATCTCTAGAGGAGGAAACTTCAACAAAGAAAAGTCTCCAGAAAGACCAACCAACGAGGGATGCTATAGATGTGGTAAGACTGGCCATCTCATTAAAAACTGTTCTCAGTGGGAAGTAGAGTGGAAAAAGGAAAGATATGAGAGAAGGAACAGG
>ML426212.1:25180-36770 GCA_005239525.1 Nicotiana knightiana
ACTCCAAACCCTAATCCTGCCCCCAAGAATCGTCGAGTTAAAGTTCTTGCCCGGAAATCTGTTGCTTCTGGGGATAGGGAAAAATTCTTGGAGGATCTTATCAAAGCAGACAAAAGTACTAAGTCAGATTCATCCAGTGAATCATTTAAATCAGCTAATGAGGAAGAAGCACCTGGTTTAACCAGTTCTGAAAAAGGAAATCTTGAAGTCGACTCTGAATTTACTTCTGCTGATAAAAGATTCGTGTTGGTAGGGTCTGTTATTGATGTCGAAATCTCTGGAAGAAAGAAGGATCGGAGAAAAGAAATAATTCTTGAGAGAGAGGGAGAAGAAGATGTGAGGGGATCTAGGTAGGATGGCACCATGTTGGCTATTTGTGGTCCCATTCCTGAAACTATGGGAGAAAAAGTCACTGATTTACGGGGAAGCATAGTAGAGGAAGCTGTAGCAGGTCTTGCCAGTCTGAAGAAAGCTATAAATGAACCTGGTTCATCGGGGGAAGAAACATTGGCAGAAAGGTTGAGAAAACTGGGGGAGTCTTATAACCCCAAGAGAAGAACGAGTCAGAATCCCAAGAAGGTAACTCACCCAGTTCCTTCAAAGAAAAGGAAATTTTTTGAAGTTGCTAGTGTTTCTGCTCCAAAAGTTAGAGCTACTCGTAGTACTGTGAGAGAAGAAGAAAAAAAATTAGAAAAGGCTCTAAAGGAGAGCAAGAAGAAGAGAGCAGCAAAAGGAAAAGCAAAAGTTGGAGATCCTGTTGAGGCTATTGAAATTGAAGAAACTGGGTTGGACCTGGTCCAACAGGAGGAGCAACCTGCTCCAAGTGTGGCTGAGACACCAAAACCCACAAAGGCTAAGGCTTCTTAAAAGAATTCAGCTAGGATGTCTGTCGCACCAACAAAATCTGTTAAGAAGACCAGGGCCAAGCCAAAGAAATTTAAAGTTGTTTATGATGATGATGTAGAATGGAGTGGAGAAGAGGAGAAGAGGAGAAGGAAATTGGGGTGGAGACTGACAAGGTTACCATGTTTGGAAAAAGAAATATGCCAAAGGGCAAGCTGGTGAAAGATTTAGAGGAGCCTGGTATGCAGTATCTTATGGAAACTCTGGAGGTACAAGGCTGGAAGGACCTGGTCCTTCGCATGGAAGGCAGGATGGCAAGAGCAGAGTTGGTAGAGTTTATGGGGAATTCAAGTGTCAAGGAAGGCAGGGTCACGTCTATGGTCAAAGGAATTGAGGTTTCCTTTGATGTCAAAGAACTGGGTGTTATTCTTAACATACCAGCTGAGAGCTATGAGGACTATACAAGGCAGAGATGGCCTTGTCTATATGGGATGGCCTCAACAATAGAGATCACCAGGTTCTTTAGTGATAGTGAGAAGGAGATTGAACCCAGGCCGGTTTACAAGAGCGAGATGAAGCCTGAGCAAAAGCTACTCTTTGAGTTCGTCATTAAGTTCCTACTTCCTAGACAAGAAATAAGGCATATGGCAAATTATATGGATCTTACATTGATGGAATGCTTGTTCAGGGGGAAGCAAATTAATTGGCCAGCTTTTATAGTCCAACTTCTTGACAGAGTGGTGAACGGAACCAAGGCACACGCAATTCCTTATGGCTTCATGCTGACAGCAGTGCTTGCACATTTTGGGGTTCCAGTAAAGAAGGCTGAGATGGCTACGACCAAAGATTATTTTGGGAAGGAAACTTTGCTTATATGTGACTACTATGTCAATGTTCCTGAGGATGAACCTGGTTCATCTAAGAAGCAACCAGTCAACAACAAAGTTAGAACTTTGGTGCAAGAAAACGAGATTAAGGATATGGAGATCCTTTGCTTAAAGTCTCGTGTGATTTAGGTTGAAGAAGAGCGGGATGCTCTTAGAGCTGAATTAGCAAAGGCGAAAGAAAAGAATGAAGGTATTCTTCAGCAGATGCTGTCTCTCCTACAATCCAAGTCCACAACCTCCACTGCACCTTCCCATCCTTAGGCTTCTTAGAGCTTCCTTAAACCATCTTAAGACCAGTTATCAGTTCCAGTTCTTTTTATTTTCTTTTGCTCATGGTTGGTTGTTTTTGTTTTTCTGTGTGTGGTTGATTATCGTTCATTATCAATGAAGTTTGCTTTTAGTTATTGACTTGTCTCAAGTTCTGAGTTAGCTAACATTTATTGGTTTCTTGTGTTGATTAATCATGATTTGCACCTGCAGTTGCCCCAATGGCCATGAGTAATGATTAATAAAACTGGTAAGTATATCATTTTGCAAACTTTTCGATGATGCCAAAAGGGGGAAGATAGTGTGCTGAACTTTTCAAAAATATAAAGATGTGATATTTATAACCTAATGAACCTGGATTCTCTACGATTATTGCTCAAAATCATACAAAGTTCTTTGAAGTGTATACAGGATTAAGCACAGAGTTTGTCATCATCAAAAAGGGGGAATTTATTGACCCATGTCACTGCATAGTTTTGAAGATTGACAAAAGGCTGACCAGTTGAACCAGGTCCATCAGAGCATACATCGTGAGCTTACGAGCTGGCACATGAACCGTATATGCTTAGGAGATGTTTTGAATATGAAATATCAATGTACCAAGAGATTGTCTCCTAATGCGAAAAGGTTGCAAACTGATCTGATTAATTGAAGTCGAATTCAACAAGGAAAGTAACAAAAGAAAGGAAGTTGAGTTTGGTTCGAATTGGTTTACCCAGGTAGAGTTGAACTGGAATTGGAAGACAAGCTCAATGACTGACTCTATAAATGCATCACTTGATGTATTTCTGCTGAAATTAGAGACGCACAAAGATGAAGTGAATCAAAATCTGAAAGCAAAATTCCCAGAGTTAATTTTTGCTAGCAGAATCATTGTGCGATACAAAGGCTATAATTCAACTAGAAGAACCAGTTCCATCTGATTATTTATTGAGTCTAGTTGATTGTAGTAGAAGTTTTTAATATTGTATTTTTCAGCTTTCGTAGAAGCAATTGTAATAGGTACGTATTGATCAAGTTAGAGTTAACTTGAGGTGTGTAGAAATTAGCTAGGGGCTAGTTACTACAAAGGGTTAGAGTTAATCCTTAGGATTACAAAAGAGTTTATTTTGTAAGTCCGTTTGGCTCAGAGTTTTTAGTGAAGAGTTGAGCAAATCCTACTGAGGAGTAGGTCGTGGTTTTTTCACCTTTTGAGCCAGGTGTTTTCCACGTAAAAATCTCTGTGTTTTTACTTTATTACTTTTTATTATTCCGCAACAGTAGTAGTTAGGAACACCAAGAAAAACCAGGTTCTTCTACTGAGACATCACTCAAAAATTGGGTACCACACAAAGTAACCTAACTTCTTGTGTGGTATTGAAGTCTAAAACATCACCTTCTATTAAGTTGACTGTTGACATGGGTGATTCTCTCCCAGATCCTAGTCTTTACAGAAGACTAGTTGGCAAGCTGAATTTCTTGCAACATACCCAACCTGATATTGCTTATTCTGTTAAGCATTTGAGTCAATTTCTACAGACTCCCAGGGTCCCTCATATGTTGGCTACCGTACATGTCTTGAGATACCTTATGTCTGCTCCAGCTCAGGGAATCTGTTGTCCAATGCCTCTGATCTATCTCTTGTTGCTTTTTCTGATTCTGACTGGGCCACTTGTGATTTCTTAAGGAGGTCTGTCACTGGTTTTTTTATTACTCTTGGTGGCTTCCCCATCTCTTAGAAGAGCAAGAAACAGCCTACTATTTCCCTTTCCTCTTCTGAAGCAGAGTATAGGGCTTTGCGAAAGGTCGTGGCTGAAGTCTCTTGGCTTGTTTGACTTCTTGGTGATCTTGGACTTTCTATTAGTGCTCCTGTACCTGTGTTTTATGACAGCCAGACTGCTTTACATATTGCTAAGAACCCCGTATTTCATGAGCGCACAAAGCACATTGAGGTGGATTGCCATTATGTCCGCGATTGTCTCTCTTTTGGGCTGATTTCTCTTCAGCTTGTTCGTAGTTCTGATAAGTTGGCAGACATTATGACTAAGTCCCTACATGGTCCGCTTCATTATTCTCTCTTGGTCAAGCTAGGAGCGTTTTCACCCTCCAGCTTGGGAAGGGGGGGGGGGGGGTCAACGAAAGCCCATCTCCGGGCCCACTAATAGCTGATACCCAACAACCCACTTAGTTTCATTTACAATTTTCATTTACTACACTTTAGTCCATGTATTCTTTACTAATAGCTCATGTATATATAGTAAGAGAACCATCTAGAAAGGGGCAAGATTCATTGCTGTATTCTCTGTACATTTTCGATAAAATAAAACTCTCTCTTCTCTCCTTCTATTTTATAGGGTTTTCTTCTGTAAAATCCTTTCTCAGAGTTTGATTTCTTACACCAACAACAGTACAGTTTCCATTCCTAATTAATTTGCTGCTTTTGACTCAAGCTTGAGCTCATCTACAAGATCTCGTGGAGTTATCTTCATTGGTTCTGGCCCATATTATGTTTACAATCCTATCAAGGTTGACATCTCTGAGAGTCTTGTTTTTTATACTCCAATTAATCATGAGAAAATACCATCCACTATTTTTACAACCTTTCGAGTACCATATCCAAGTTTCATCCATTCAAATCGCGGGGAAAGCCGTGCCACTAAATAAAACATTGTTATACATTCAAAAACATGGTGGGACGAGAATAAGCACGACGACACCTTTCACAATCTTGCACACTAGCATCTATAATTCTATTAAAACTGCTTTCTCCCCCGATGACACGATTTGGAGCCTGCTTTAGTTCCGAAAACATTAGGAGCACAAACGTTGGACCTGGTGTTCTTGTGATAGATTTTGTCTTGCATAAAAGGAGTGCATTTTGGAGGACTTATGGGGCAAATTCAATGGTACAAGTTAGAAAGGATGTCATGTGTTTAGGATTTGTAGGTCAAGAAAAAACTTGGGAACCATCTATTGTGATAAGAGGGCATCAAATAGAAGAGAATTTATTGGTATTTGATCTCCCAAGAAAGAGGATTGGTTTCTGCTCCTCACTCAAGCTTCAACAAACATCATGTGCTAAGTACGATTATACCTCTAAGACTTAACAGAGTCTTTTTACTAATTCTAATCATCAAGATTTCAACTCTAAGCTGACTGAAAAACAAAGACATATGATGAACTCTTATTTTCATTTTTACGTTTTTTGGTTCTTGAACTGTTTTTCTATCTACGTTGGAACACTAGCCTTTTGAGCTTATCAAAAATAATATGAGAAATTCAATGGTTGGTTGCCAGAAATAATGTTCTGAAGTTGGTGTTGCGAGACATAATTATATTAATTAAAATGTGCTCTCTCTAATCGATTAAGAATTACACGTCTTTAAGACGTAGCTGAATACCATTATTTTGTATATAAAAATTAAGTTTATGAAGCGCTTTAAAATACATATAAGCTTGGAAACGAATTAATTTAGCTTCTAAAAGGATACTTTGGATCTTGGACTAATAAACAAAAGATATTCGTTTTAAGCAGCACTATATTGTATTTTCCCATCTTATTTCCATTAAAACAGAACACTTGGAGTGTAGGTTAGTGACGTAATACATGAGGCTGGCCTGGAAGTGAGGCTTGATACCTAAGAGAGGAAGTTTCAAGTATTTTGTTTCTATAGTCCAAGGTAATAATAGAAATATAGATGATAACGTCACGCATCGTATTGGAGCAGGGTGGATGAAATTGAGCTTGCATTCGGGATCTTGTGCGATAAGAATGTGCTACCAAAACTTAATGGTAGGTTTTAGATTATGTTATATTGGACGGAGTGTTGACCAGTCGAGAACTCTCATGTCTAGAAGATGACAATTGCAAAAATATTAAGGATGCTTAGACGATTTGGCCTATGGACGAATATGCAAGCATACAAGATATGTTTGGGCATACTAGGAGATGATTAGGAATATTCAAGACAAGTGACCTCTGTGATGGACAAGATGTAAGGAGCGAGGTTGAGGTAGTTTTAGGCATGTGAAGAGGAGATGCCCAGATTCCCCAATGAGGAGGTGTGAGAGGTTGGCAATAGTAGGTCTCAAGAGAGGCAAAGGTAGACCGAAGGCATATTGTGAAGGGATGATTAGGCAGGACATGGCATATCTTCAACTTATTAAGGACATTGATCCACAATAGGAGGGTGTGGAGGTCGATGATTAAGGTAGTAGGTAGTCACTCGTTTCTTCTGCATACCGGCAATATTACTACTGTCCCCGTATTGCGTAGTTCTTAGTTTTCAGTTAATATCTATTAGTTATTAGCTTTGGCTATCTTATTTTTCTTGTTGTTGTTAATACTTAGTTTTTCCTTTTAATGATTGTTGCAATTATGCTTTTCTGGAGCCGAGAATATCAGAAACAACCTCTGTACCTTCACAAAAATAGAAACACCATCAAGACTTGAATGACTCCTCAATCCAAGCATGTGACAAGGAAAGTCACGATCGAATCTAGGCTCTTCCTAGAGCAGGAATCGAAGAGGCACCCCTTGGGCCAAATCCCTTTTAATGATCTCGTGCCTCTAATCTCGGTCAAGACTCAATGACTCTTTTCTCTCCTATAAGAAGACTGCTAAGATCAAATGAAAGACTCTCGCAACTACACACATTATTTTCTAAGTCTCTACTTCTTAGCCTAAACACTGTAATCCTTAGTTTATCAATGTCTCAAAAGATAGAAAGAATTAGAACACAAAAGAGAGTTGTGTCAAATATTCAGAATTCATTGTTGCCATTTCTCGTTGGTGGTGAACGAGTTAAAACCATCTGTACTGTAATACTTTCAAGATCTAAAGGGAGCTCTTGTGACCCAAGGAAAAATGGATGTAAGTACCACAACGGTATCGAATAAGTATAAAATTTCTGTGTGTTATTTACCTTTTAATTACTGTTATCTTTCATTCTGCACTGTGGTTAGTCAACTAAAATCATTGTCAGTCGACTAATTTTTAATAGACCACAATTCACCCCCCTCTGGTACTTTCAATTAGTATCAGAGCAAGGCTCACAATCTTTGCTTAACAGCTGGTGAGAAAGAGATCATGAGATCTAACACTGTTGTTGGTGCTCTATTTCAAGAAGGAACCTCTCAGGTTTGACCTCCTTACTTCAACGATCAACACTTTTCTCACTGGAAAGTGCACATGGAAACTTACACAATGTCATATGACATCAAAGTATGGCGTCTGATCAAAAAGGGAAATCTTCCAATCCCTCCTAAGAAGGATGCAAATGGTCAAGTCATTGTATCAACTGATCCTGCTGTCATAACGGTAAAGGCCAAAGCAAAACATCTACTGTACAATGCTATCAGTGGAGAAGAGTATAAAAGATATCAAGTTGTGAAACTGCCAAAGAAATGTGGGACAAACTGGAGGTCACATACAAAGGAACCAACAAAGTGAAAGAAATTAGGATAAATCTTCTGGTTCGAGACTACGAGTTATTTCAAATGAAGGATGGAGAAGCAGTGGAAGAGATGTTCTCCAAGTTTAGCAAAATTCTTGGAGATCTGAAGTCTTTTCGTAGACCTATCAAGAGTGGTGAACATGTTAGAAAGATTCTCAGGAGTTTACCTACCATTTGGTAGCCAATAGTTATTGCCTTGGAATGTTAGGATCTGGACAAAATTTCCTATGATGAACTCAGAGGTGATCTAATTGGTTTTGAGAAAATTCACTTGGATAGATAAATTCAAGAGAAGAAGAAAACTGTTGCTTTTAAGGCAACTGTGGCTGAACCAGAAAATGAAGAGGAAGAAGAAGGAGGAGAACAAGACGAAAACATTGCCATGCTCTCTCAAGTTGTAACAAGCATGATGAGGAAAAACAGGGATAGCAGAAGAGGGAAACCTAAATTCAAGAAAGGAAGGATACGCAATGAAGCTGATAAAAATGATGGAAGGTGCTATGAATGTGGAAAGTTTGGTCACATTCAAGCTGACTATCCTGAACTAAAGAAGAAGCTCAGCAGAAACATGCAAAAGAAGAAATCCTTCGGAGCATGGAGTGATGAAGAAGAGTCTGATCATGAGGAAATTGCAAACGTATGTTTCATGGATATGAATAAAAATGAAGATTCAGGAGAACTTAGACTAATAGCAGATAGCAATGATGAGGAAGATGACTCAAGAGAACTTGGTCTCATGACAGACGAAGGAACTAGTGAGGAACACCGCAAGAAGAATCGAAAAGGAAAATGGTATCTCGACAGTTCATGTTCTAGGAGATTTTTTTTAAGAAACATGGCTAGTTTATAGAAGATGAATCAGGTAAAATCATTCTTTTAGGTAACATAGACATAAATGTCTACACTATCAGTAATTTAGAAAATCTTGGGGATCAAATTTGTCTTACTTCTATGATTGATGATCCCTGGGTTTGGCATAGAAAACTTGGCCATGCCAGCATGCATACTATTCAAAAACTGTCTAAACATGATCTTGTAATTGGACTTCCAAAACTAGATTTTTCAAAGGATCATATCTGTGATGCATGTCAACTAGGAAAACAAATTCGCTCTTCTTCCAAAATTAAAAACATTGTTCGACCTCCAAAACTCTTCAATTATTGCATATGAATTTATTTGGTCCTACTAGAACTGCTAGCATAGGTCGTAGAAAATATGCATTTGTTATTGTAGATGATTTATCTAGATTTACCTGGGTTATGTTTCTTAGTCACAAAGATGATGCTCTAAAGAATTTTAAAGTTTTCTGTAAGAAGGTTCAATGAGAAAATTAATACTACATCTCTACTATCAGGAGTGATCATGGAGGAGAGTTTGAAAGCATAGCTTTTGAAAATTTTTTCAACGATCAAGGAATCTCCCACAATTTCTCTTCACTAAGATCACCGCAGCAAAATAGAGTAGTAGAGCGTAAAAATAGAACTTTACAGGACATGGCAAGAACCATTATTGTGGAAAACTCTCTACCTCATCATTTCTGGGCATAAGCTGTGAGTACAACATGCCACATCATCAACAGGTGTTTGATTCGACCAATTCTCAAAAAGACTCCTTATGAGCTATGGAATGGTACGAAACCTAATATCATCTATTTTCACCCGTTTGGATGCAAATGTTTTATCCACAACAATGGGAAGGACAATTTGGGTAAGTTTGATCCTAAGAGTGATGAAGTTATATTTCTTGGTTACTCTCTTTCAAGTAGAGCATATAGAGTCTACAATAAAAGAACTTTGTGCATTGAAGCATCTATTCATGTTGTTTTTGTTGATAATACCCCTCGCCCAAGGAATGAACATATTCCTGAAGATGGGGAAATTTCTTGTGCTCCTAAATCTGTTATTGTAGGAAAGGACTATCAAAATGAGTCAACTGTTCAATAGACTCAACCAACTGAAGTACCCACAGAAGATCTCAAGCTACCTCAAGCAGATCAGTCGACTATTGAAGAAAGAGAACCTCCCTCAAATACTCCAAATAAATGGAAAAGTGAACCAGGATATCCTCACAAATTCATTATAGGAGACCACAGGAAGGAACAACTACAAGAAGGTCACAAAAGAACAAATCTCATGTAGCTCTTATTTCTCAACTTGAACCAAAGAAAGTGGATGGAGCTCTCAAATATACTAAATGCATAAGTGTTATGAAAGAGGAACTAGATCAATTTGAAATAAATAAAGTATGGGAATTAGTTCCAAGACCTCCAAACTCCTCTATCGTGGGAACTAAGTGCGTTTTCAGAAACAAATTGAATGAATCAGGTCAAGTGGTTTGAAATAAAGCACGACTGGTCGCTCAAGGTTACTCTAAACAGAAAGGAATCATCTACGATGAAACCTTTGCACCTGTAGCAAGACTTGAATCCATACGAATATTACTTGCTTTTGTTGCTCACAAAGGATTCAAGCTATTTCAAATGGATGTTAAAAGTGCGTTCCTACATGACTACATTTCTGAACAAGTATATATGAAGTAACCACCCGAATTTGCAAACGTCACCTAGTCCTAATCATGTATACAAGTTGACTAAAGCCCTGTACGGTCTCAAACAAGCTCCTCGTGCATGGTATGAAATGTTAAGTTCTTTCTTTCCAAATCAAGGGTTCAAAAGAGGTAACATCGATACAAATCTTTTTATTAAGCACTCGAGTTCAAGTAATCTTATTACTCAAATCTATTTGGATTATATTATTTTGGTAGCCCTAACTCTGTTGTTTGCGAAGAATTTTCTCTTTCCATGAAAGGAGAATTTGAGCTGAGCATGATGGGAGAACTGACTTTCTTTCTTAGACTTCAAATCAAGCAGTCTCCTAAGGGGATTTTCATTATCCAAACCAAGTACACTAAGGAGCTTATCAAAAAGTTTGGCATGGAAAATGCTAAGTCAATTGGCACTCCAATGAGTCCAACTACAATGCTCGATGAAGACAACAATGGAAAAAAGGTTGATGAAACCATGTATAGAGGAATGATTGGATCTCTATTATATCTAATTGCTAGTCGATCAGATATTATGTTTAGTGTATGAAAATTTGCAAGATTTCAGTCGGCTCCTAAGGAATCCCATCTTTCTGTCGTTAAACGGATTATTAGATACTTAATTGGTACATCTGAGCTCGGATTATGGTATGATCGTTCTAACAATTTTTGTCTAAGAGGCTTTCAGATGCAGAATTTGCATGTGACAAGATTGATAGAAAAAGCACTAGTGGGACATGTCAATTGCTAGGAGATGCCTTAGTATCTTGGCATAGCAAGAAACAAAATTATGTTTAACTATCCACAACTGAGGCAAAATACCTAGCCATTGGAAGCTGTTGCACACAAGTTCTATGGATTATGCATCAACTTCTCGACTATGATTTATCTCTTACATCTACTTCAATATTCTGTGATAATACCAGTGCTATCTGATTATCAAAAAATTCTGTGCATCATTCTAGAGCAAAGTATATATAAATTAAACATCATTTTGTCCGTGACCATGTTGCAAAAGGTGATATTGTTTTAGAATTTATTAGTAATGATTCTGAACTTGCTGATATTTTTACAAAACCACTTTTGGAAGAAAGATTTTGTCTACTCTGAAAAAAGATTGGCATTATGCCAAATTTGTAAATCAAATATTTTACTGTGTTTTAAAAATATTTTACCATGTTCTAAAATATTTTATTTCCTTAATTATGTGTGGCTTAATTAATTTTGTGTGTAAATGTAATTATTGTATCTTCTCAGTACCGCCGATCAGTCACTTCAGAAGTATCACTTCTGTCTGAATCTGCCCTTTCCTTTAACCAAGGCGTCCCTTCATTCCTCCCAAAAGCACTAATAAAACCCTTTTTTCTCCAGTACTCTCCTCATTCTCTTACATCCTTCACACCATGGCAAACATAAATCCCTCTTCTTTTGCTGCAACCAGATGCAGTTGAAGATTTCAAAAACCCCTTAACACTGAAGAACCTGTGGATGTAGAGTCGTCCATTGAATCAGATTTCCTCAGAACAGACAATGAAAGCAGTGAATCTTCTGAAAATCTGTTGGTTGATTTCCCAATGCACACGCAAGTGTACGTGGTCGACAAGTAATACAGGATTT
>ML426214.1:0-12489 GCA_005239525.1 Nicotiana knightiana
GCGCAACCACTCATTGTAAGCGTTGCTATAGGATTTTGTTTGGCACGAGTGGAATATGAATGTGGAGTGTGATATGCAATAAATAATATTTAAACAAGTAGGCATGTATTTTCACATTGGAAAGCGGTAAAGAAAGGAAATACGCCATTTATAATTGAAAACAATTACAAAGAAAACATGAAGAGACTTCAGTTATGCTCAGGCAAAATAAATACTTGTTAAATTGAACAGTTAAGAGCATATAATGGGAATAGGAAAGGGCATAAACATTTAAACAGAAATTGAAAGGTCCAAATTCACAAGACAACCTGTAATGGTGTAAGCCTAGGGAACATCCCCAGCAGAGTCTCCATGCTGTCGCGACCCCTTTTTTCCTCGCACGGGTCAGGTGCGGAGAGATCGGGTCATGACATTCTGGACAACTCCTTAAAGGAAGAGGTTTAAAGAAGAGTCTCCACCTAACAATTTTGTGGTGCGTTAGGGCACCTAGAGTAGATAACTCAAGAACTAGTTGCATTACCAGAGATTGGGTAAGGGCTTGAAATTATCCTAAGGGGAAGGTGTTAGGCACCCCTCAAGATCCAGAAAATTATGGGTCCCAGCCAAGAAGTTTTGTGAATTTGGACAGTAAACAAATAGCCAGTAAGGTTCATATAATAGGGGATTTCAAACAAGTACGAAAATCTTTAAAGGTTTTGGGAAAACATTAGAGTAAAACATTTGAAAAAGAATTGTCCTAGGTTTAAAAATAATACGGGTCACATCAATGCAATACCCGGTAATCACTCCTGAAGAGGGGCTACACGTGGTATTAGAGCACCGGTCATCATATCCGTATTCTACCCTTCCCACCCCGTAGAGGTTATTTAAAGAAGCGTGTGTTGGTCACAAAATCTTATTGCGTGCCCGTCCCATTCTATAAGTCCTGGAGGGTGTTTAGGACTACTTATCCTACAAGGTGAGTACTCAGATGAACCCTAGGTTTAAAGGATAAAATTCTAAGCGACGAGTAGAAAAATAGTTAGGACTTACACATATGGGATACACAAACGAACATATGGCTCAAGTACCCCTCTGCAAGTAAGGAATGTAAATAGTGCATCTCAAACACAAAGAAGGTCTCAGATTTAGAACCTAAGCAGAAATTCTAGGTGTTAAGACAGTAGCAAACAACAGGGTTTGGATGAGTTTCATAAAAATAATGCATGACTGATTTTAAAACCATTGGTTAATAGACAATGTACAAAATAGTTCTGATTTTAATAGACATATGTGCCTAAGGTTTGCTTAGGCGTCTGAATCTATGCTGAAGACTATTTTAAGACACAGGCGGAGTGCAGGTCCTTAGACAGACATGTGATGAGAAAAATGCAGGTCGTATAGGCATGGTATCTAAGAATGCAAGCAAGATATCAGTTTGGGTTTAAAAGTGCAGGAAAACGTTTTCAACCATTTGGAACATATTTTAGGCGAGGTTATTATCTTTGTGGATGATACAGGGGCCTGATTTCACTTAATTATTGAACCTCATACATGTTGTTCTACGTGTTCAAGAGAGTACTTAACACGAAACCTTAAATAAAAACATGCTGAAAATAGATCCCTAAGGTAATATGGCCTCTAATGATAATTCGATTATAATCCTATGCATGATAACTAGATGAATACGCATGCAGAAAATAATATTTTAAGACAATTATTATTCGAACAAGAACAGGATTTCTGAATGAAGCAGCAGTAATTATAATAGGTATTAGCATGATTTTCTACGTGAGCATGCATATAATGAGATGCAAACACAAATATACCTAAGACATGATGTCTATTGCATGGTAGATATGTCCTAAACAGGGTTTCTATTGCGCACAGAGATAAAATAAATCCTAAGACATGATTTCTACCCAAAAATTACACTAGGCATGCATAGCCCCACCCTTTCACTATCCAGCCCCAAATATTCGTTTGCAGATTGTTACAGGCCAAGAATAATGAATTACACAACTGAATAAATTCAAATGAAGAAGCTATACTATGGAGGGCCTAACATTAGGCCCAAATACCAGATCCAACATGCCACATGCCAAGACCTCTTCAACCTAAGTGTATCATAGTCTCTAAGGACCTCAGAGAATCCTGGACAGTGCTCACACCTAGGTACCCTATCCAAGGATGAGTAAGTGAAGTGTGGAGTGCCAAAATTGTGTGTCAGAGTTCAATGGGTACTCAAAGGTCCCCAAGGCAGTGCTCACACAAAGGGGACTGAACCTAGAGTCTAAGAGTAGTGGGAAGTTCTTAGAGTTTTAAAAGAGAATTGGAGTTTGAAAAGAGTCTGAGGTAACAATTTTGAAATATAAATTTAGACGACAGTGTAAGAGTTTGTGAAAACCAGTTTGCAAAAGGAAAGAAGCAGACCAACCACAACTCGGCAAAGATGCAGAGTATAAGAGACAAACACAAACAAGAATAGGGAGTTGGGGATAAATATTTCACATGGTAGCAGCAGAATTGAGTTATAGGTTTTCCAACAATTATCACATAGTTATCATAAAACATCATATATCAGGAAAAGTCACATATTAGGTATAAAGTCAGAATCATACATCATTTAGGTATCATGTGGGGGGGACACAGTTCTACAGTATTGGAAGCCAAGTAGAGGAAGAGAACATATAAGAACAACATTCACTTGAGAGAGGAAAAGGATAATCACATAGATTAAAATAGGCATGCTGACTCCATGGGAGTCGAACAGGGTTATAGCAAATCATACAAGGTAAAGCATGAGACATCTTATATTAAAGGGAAGGGAAAACCATAGAAGCATGCTAGTTACATGGTAGGCAATAGAACCATAAAATAAAGCACAAAAGGAACAACAAGTATATTAACGTGAATTGAAACATGTTGTGTTGGGACTCTGTAAACTTAAATTAGGAACATACCAGTCAAGGGTATACAACAACAAAGTGCAAAAAGATAGAGCAGCAAACAACAATATACATGTCAAAGAGAGCAGCAGTAGAACAATAGTTTGCAGAATGAGAGAGAAATAGTAGGACAGTAATATGAAGGAGCACAAGAGCAATAGAGATTACTCAGTCTTGGCTTTCAGCCGACTGAGTGGTCAGAAATAGATGTAAAGAGCAAGAAGTGTATGAAAGCACAGAAAAGTTCAGAGCAATGTCTGTGTGTCAGTGCTCTCAATGTCAGTGTGTGTGTGAATTTCAGTGTGTTTGTGAAGAGGGTAGACATGTCTTTATATAGTTTTGGAAACGAGTAGTGCATAGGAAAATTATGGAAACAACAATCAATCAACACCAATTAAGATGAACTGGACTCCTTTAATTAAGGAGTCTAGTTCAAACAATATAGTCGAGGTAAAATAAGGAAAAGTAATCAGTCCAATATGACTGATTCTGTCAAAATTAGGACAAGAAAATCACATAGTGCATAATAAGAGCCAAGTGCATAGTATATAATTAAGTAAAATTGAACTAACATTATATTTATAAAGTAAATTAGGGTATCCGTTTTGAAATCAATTGAAAGAATCTCGGATGCAATTACAATTTTAGGGAATCCAATATAGTTAAGGAAAGTATCACGTAAGTATGGAAAGAATTCAAAAAAATTGTACAGAATTATAGAGGACCTACACAAGATCATCTATTCATGGAAAACATCATAGGCTTAGGGATTTTTACACAAAATCAGTATAAAATCAATAGGTAAATAATCAATAAGGTAAATGGTCGGATTTATTAAGCATTTAAACAACACTCATTGATTAACACAGAGTAATGCTCATAGAACAACAGAAAATTAAAGGTCACAACAATGGATTAAAATAAGAGTCAGAAAGAACACACGAATACACATAGTTAAGTGATAAAGGTCAACCTAGAACCTTAGAGTTTCAGCAATAACAATTCAGAGAACAAGAAATCATGAGACCTCGTTCAAACACAGTAGAGATAGCTAATAATCAAAGAAGAACTGTTTTGAAATCAGTGTCAAGAAACCCTAGTTTTTGAAGTTGTTAGAAAAATGTAATTTTCCGGGGAAAAACATAGAAAAGCTTCATGATATTGTAAATATAGAACAGATCTTAAAGGAGAAACAAAAATATAGAAGATTAGGGTTTTATGGAACTCAGAAAGAGGGCAAACCTCATGAATGGCCTCGATTTAGGTCAAAGAGACTGCAATACTTACTCAAACGGTCGCGGAAAGGCCGGAAAGTGGCAAGAGGCCCAAAGGAGGTGAGTGAACCGCTCCAGGTTCGTCTGAAGAAATCAAGATATCACTGAGTAGGTGAGAGACAGGCAGATAGCCAGGAGGTGGTAGAGAATCAAGGTTTCGGTGAGAGTCCAATGGAGAAGACGACTAGAACCATCAGAGAAGGTGAAGTCAACAGACTTTTAGATAGTCGTAGAGAGAGACTGAGAGAGATAGAGGAATGATGCGTGGCTAGAATTCATGGTTTAACACGTTATGTGCCTTACATTTTATGTGCGTTAAGGATAAAAATACACTTGTCATGTGCATAATGGAGTCTATTTAATGTGTAGGTGAATTAGAGATGGAAGCCGAGCTAAATGGATGCAAATACGTCAAAAATACGCTCAAGACTCGGAAAGGAGCAACCCGGGCTATAGTGGGGAATTTTGGCCTTAAATCCAGGCCTAGCCTGGTTATAATGGGGCGTTAGACCCATAAAGCCAGGCCTATCTTGGATATAGTGGGGCGTTAGACCAATAAAGCCAGGCCTAGCCTGGCTATAATGGGTCCCCGGTCCAGTCAATTCCGAGTTTTGAAATTTTTTAGTGTTTCCCGGTTTGAATAGAAGTCTCCTACATGTTTAGGGTTTATCCAAAACATATAAATAGACCCAAAAAAACACACCTTGAAAAAAGAAAGCCATTGAAGTGAAGAAAAACATGTGGATTACTACTCAGTGAAGGAAGCCATTGAAGTGAAGAAAAACCCGTGGATTACTACTCAGTGAAGCAAACATTGATTTTTATAGCTTTTATTCATTATTTTGTAGTTCAATTATGCAAGTTATTTTAGAATTGATTCTTATGAATATGAGTAGCTAATTTTCTTAATCTAGGGTTTTGGTGGAACCCGTTGGGGGATAAACTTATTGTGATATTAATATAGTTTTGATTGGTTGATTAATCTCTATTTGTTCAACTACGTTCTTGTTGTAGTTGATTGAAGGGCCCTCAATTAGCTGTTCCTATTTATTATGTATCTACTTGAGAGAGAGTGCATATTTAGGTAGTTGTTTGAACAACATCACTCCCGGAGTATAGACGAAAGTCATAACCGAGGGTTTAGAAGTGGGATTAGAAATAACGATACTTCGGGTGCAATCTAAAGTGAACTGTAATGCAATCTAGCTAGCGTAACTTGAGAGAGTGGGTCTAGTAAATTATCATAATTACTTGTGAGAGATTTATGGTAGATAGAATGTTCATGATTGATAGAGACAACTAATAAAACTATAAGAAGTATCCGAGGAGGAAGTTCACCAACGGGGGAAACCATAACCTCAGACCTTTATCATAATTGTTTACAACACATTGTTAGTAATTGTTAGTTATTATTATTATTATCAGTAGAATTAGTAAAACATCACCAATTTCTATTCAAAAAGTCTTGACAAAATTGATTGAGTAAAAGTTGCGTATTCTAAAGACTTAATTGATACGTAAATTCCCTGTGGGATTGACTCTGGGCATATACCTCGAATTATATTGGCAATGCCCGCTTAGTCTGTTATAAGACATAGTTGAGCGTGATCAAATTAAGTGTGTGGTATTGATGCGTGGCTAGAATTCATGGTTTAAGACGTTATGTGCCTTACATTTTATGTGCGTTAATGATAAAAATACACTTTTTATGTGAATAATGGAGTCTATTTAATGTGTAGGTGAATTGGAGATGGAAGCCGAGCTAAATGGATGTAAATACATAAAAAATACGCTTAAGAATCGAAAAGGAGAAACCCGAGCTATAGTGGGGAGTTTTGGCCTTAAAGCCAGGTCTAGCCTGGATATAGTGAGGCGTTAGACACATAAAGCCAGGCCTAGTGTGGCTATAGTGGGGCGTTAGACCCATAAAGCCAGGCCTAGCCTGGTTATAATGGGGCGGTTGGGGCTTAACGCCTGGGTCCCGAGTCCAGTCAATTCCGAGTTTTGAAGGTTTTAAGTGTTTCCCGGTTTGAATAGAAGTCTCCTACATTTTTAGGGTTTATCCCAAACATATAAATAGACCCAAAAAAACACAACTTGAAAAAAGGAAGCCATTGAAGTGAAGAAAAACCTGTGGATTACTACGCAGTGAAGGAAGCCAATGAAATGAAGAAAAACCTGTGGATTACTACTCAGTGAAGCAAACATTGATTTTTATAGCTTTTATTCATTATTTTGTAGTTCAATTATGCAAGTTATTTTAGAATTGATTCTTATGAATATGAGTAGCTAATTTTCTTAATCTAGGATTTTGGTGAAATCCGCTGGGGGATAAACTTATTGTGATATTAATATAATTTTAATTGGTTTATTAATCTCTATTTGTTCAACTACGTTCTTGTTGTAGTTGATTAAAGGGCCCTCAATTAGTTTTTCCTATTTATTATGTATCTACTTGAGAGAGAGTGCATATTTAGGTAGTTGTTTGAACAACACCACTCCCAGAGTATAGACGAAAGTCATAACCGAGGGTTTAGAGGTTGGATTAGAAATAACGATACCTCGGGTGCAATCTAAAGTGAACTGTAATGCAATCTAGCTAGCGTAACTTGAGAGAGTGCGTCTAGTAAATTATCATAATTACTTGAGAGAGATTTATGGTAGATAGAGTGTTCATGATTGATAGAGACAACTAATCAAACTATAAGAAGTATCCGAGAAGGAAGTTCACCAACGGGGAAAACCATAACCTTAGACCTTTATCATAATTGTTTACAACACATTGTTAGTAATTCTTAGTTATTATTATTGTCAGTAGAATTAGTAAAACATCACCAATTTCTATTCAAAATTTTTTGAGAGAATTGATTGAGTAAAAGTTGCGTATTCTAAAGACATAATTGATAGGTAAATTCCCTGTGGGATCGACTCTGGGAATAATACCCCGAATTATATTTGCAACGCCCACTTAGTCGGTTATAAGACATAGTTGAGCGTGATCAAATTATGGCGTCGTTGCCGGGGAATTAACGGTATTATCAATTGAGTTGGAAGAAATACAAAATTCTGAAATATAGTATTTTCTTTAAATTTTCGTTTTTACATTGAAACTTTAACGTTTGCTAGCGTGTTGCAGGTGCATGCCTAGATACTCATCGAGGATTGGTGAAGTAGTTGAAGCCTTATCAGACCCCGAGAAAGTTTTCAAGGGCCTAAACCGGACCAACCGAAAAAGCAAATATCAACCACAAATTGAACAAATTGAAACCGACATGGAAGATCCACACAACCAGAACAATAATGGGGATGATGTGGTAGACCTAGTCGCTCAAATAGGTGCAAAGTCTTCCTTATGTGACCGGGAACAACCCATAGTTGAGAATTTGACCACTGCGATACTGGTCCCTCAGATACAGGCCGAGTCCTTCCAGATAACAAATAATATGCTGCACTTATTGCAGAACAAAGGTCTATTCTCAGGGTCATACATCGAAGACCCCCAGCAGCATTTGAAAAACTTCCTGTCAATTTGCAAAACACAGAGGCAGCCAAACGTCACTCAGGAGGCAATAAAACTGTTGTTGTTTCCATTCTCAGTGACTGGCGATGCCCAGACTTGACTAAACTCACTCCCCATCAATTCCATTACCACATGGGAGGAGTTAGTCAAACAGTTCGTGAACAAGTTTCATCCACCCAACAAGACTGCTCAACAAATTGATGAAATCTCGACCTTCAGACAGAAACCAGTTGAAACACTGCAAGAGACATGGGCACGATTTAAGGGGATGCTGGTTATCTGTCCACATCATGGTATTCTAGAGCAAATATTGGGGCAGCGTTTTTATATGGGTTTGGCTGATACTGTTAAAGCAAATTTTGATGCTTTGGCTGGTGGAGCATTCTTGAGCAAAACGTGGAGAGAAAGTCAAAGCTTACTTGATAAAATGGCACATAATTCAGGATGGACAACAAGGAATGCACCCATTAATCCTGTAATTCACTCAGTGCCATTCGATCCATCTAATATTATTGCAGAGAAAGTGTCCAACTTGATAACACATATGAGTATACTTACTAAGAAGGTGGAGGATTCAGGACAAAAACAGCAAGTACACATCGTAGACAAAACCAATGGGGGCTATGCACATCTTGCATTAGTCAACAACTTGGTAATCACTGGAATACAGAATATCATCACCCTCCTTATCCAGAAAATATGAATTATGTGTCGAATTATGGAAGCCAGAGACAAGGGGGCAGAACTAGGGTCAGCACGTTCAACCATATAGACCAGCCCACCAACAGCAGAACAGTGGAAATATGGGTGTTAGGGGACAACAAGGTAATGCAACACCATATCAGAGGCCACAAGGTTATAACCATCAGAATCAACAACAAGCATACTACCCTCCTCAGCATCAATAGGGGGGAAAGCAAGAAGATGGGTTTTCCTGGTTAGAAGCTATGATGCANGAGTGACTCTCCGTAGTGGCAGAGACTTAAATTTGGAACTGGAGAGAGCTCGTGAAAGCAGACAGGATGAGACACTGGTACCCATGCCAATTGAACTTGATGATTCAACAAACTTGACCAAGGTAACAGTGCAAACTACTAAAGGAGAACCCAGTGCACAGAGTGAGACTGAAAAAGAAGTGGAGATAGCCCATAAGCCGGTAGTTGAGGTGGTGGCTAAGAAGGAAAAGTCCCAAATCACTGGGAAAAAGAGACTGCCAGCTCCATTCCCTCAGAGGCTGGCCAAATACCAAAAGGATGAACGGTACAAACAGTTCCTGAACATGCTAAAGCAAATACAGGTAAATATCCCATTGATTGATGTGTTGAAGGAAATGCCTAGTTACGCTAAAATGATGAAGGACTTGATGTCCAGAAAAGTTGACTTCTAAGATCTGGCTACTTCCACCCTTACTCAGACTTGTAGTGCGGTGGTGACGCACCCTATTGCTAAAAAGTTGTCTGACCCAGGGAGTTTTACAATTCCTTGTACCTTTGGCAACTTAGATTTCACCAAAGCTCTATGTGACTTGGGGGCCAACATTAATCTGATGCCGCTGGCCATATATAAAAGACTGGGGATTGGTAGATCCAGGCCCACCTCCATGCTGCTACAATTTGTTGATAGGACGGTGAAGAGATCGTCGGGTATTCTGGATGATGTATTGGTGCAAGTGGGGAAGTTTGTATTTCCTGCTGATTTTGTGATATTAGACTGCAAAGTGGATGAGGAAATTCCCATAATCTTGGGAAGTCCGTTTTTGGCCACAGTAGAGCTCTTATCGATTGTGAGACTGGTGAACTTAAGATGAGGCTCAATGATGAAGAAATCACTTTCAACGTGCAGAAGTCTATGAGGCGACCTAGTGAGTTCGCCAACTGCTCTCTTATTGATGCTGTGAATGTGATCCCAGAAAAAGATGATGCATCCCTGACTGTTGGGGACCCTTTGGATGAATGTTTGATGAATTTAGATGATATGAACGGTGAAGAACTGGCAGATTGGGTGTTAGAACTTGAGGAAAAAAGGGGTATGGCCAAAGGCTCTCGAGTTTGAGTCACTATACGTAGAGGAAAGAGAGAACTAGCCAGCCAGGCCATCTATTGAAGAACCACCTGGGTTGGAACTAAAATTGGAGGATGCTTATGAGGTAGAAAAGATACTAGATTTAACCAAGGACATCGATGATACATACTTTGTTGAATCTAGTGTCGTTAGTGTTGAGGATGTTGGTACACACTCTAACCATTGTTTCTCATTGTGTTGGATGATGATATGCAAATAGAGTTATCCAAACCACCTGAGGAGTTGAGGGATAAAGAACAATATGCCTACCTTCTAGTATTCTTCTTGCCAAAAAGTAGGGAGTACAAATTTCGTCGAAAGGCCAAGAAGCGCAGATTACTACATTGTTTTATTGGGCCAACAGATTAGTTCCACCACCCCAGGAGCATGATCATAGATCAGATTCAAAACTTGGGATCCAATTTATAATTTCAAAGTGGAGGAATAAAGTGATTAAAGCATTTGCTCGAAGGAGCATGGAAAGTAAAAACTAACAAGTGTGCTTTCTTGTTAGTAGTTTTAGATTTTCTTGTTGGTAAGTTTTTTTTAAAGTAGAACAAAGCAGAAAAATTTAATTAGAAATATGTGGACTCTTCCAGACGATGGATCTCCTAGACAGTTTTCTTGAAGGAAATAATTCTAGAGATAATACCAAAAAGATTTTTTGTTTTAAGTAGTGTAGTAATTCCCCCTTGGTTTTTCTTTGGACCACGGTTCTTTTCCAAGGGTTTTTAATTGAGCCGAGTGTAGATAGTTTTTAATTTTTAGGAGTAGGAATCACATGGTTGAGGGCTTAATAGTAGCAATATCTCGAAACGTGCTAATGCCTTGAGAATAGTCAGTAGGAGCTTAGGCTCAATTTTTTTGACTCCAGGATAAATACCTTAAATCAGGAATTCTTAAGATTTGCTTAACTGCTTTGACTGGAGTGTCGTGATAGATCCAATCCTGAGTGAGTTATGTGCCAAGTGTGTGTGAGGTTTGTATGTTATTCTGTGCATTGCATTTGATGTCTAGAACTTGCCCCGTGTGTGTGCAAAGCGAAATAGAAGTTTTGTTCAGTCTTGGAAGTGATATAGGCATTTCTTTGTTGAGCCAGCTATGTATATTTTACCCACCTAATTGTTATGTATCGTAGTTAACCCCGTTGAGCCTATAATCATGTTTCTTTGGCAACCACATTACAAGCCATACCCCTTTGTTTGAATCGATCATATATTTGAACCTTGTCACCTCTCGTAAGCACTGAAAAAGTGATGAAATATGGAAAAGTTAAAGTGTGGGGTGGTAGGTTGGTTTTTGAGGGGAATAATTGAAATAAGGAGAAATATGTACTATTTGAAAAAGTAAGAGTCACTTGAGAAAAAAAAAGAAAAAATAAATAAATAAATAAAATAAACAGTTGTATTATTGTGAAAGAAAATATATGTGGTGACTCTTAATGTAATTGTGCTTAAAGAAGTATGGGGTAATAACATTGATGTGAAGGTGGAGTTTGGCTTAATATAAGTTTGAGGTTGAGCGCTAAAGTATATGTATTAAAGTGCTCAGGGAGATGTAGTCACTCTTATATACAAATGTATCATACCCGTCCCGCAGCCTACATTACAACCAAATAAAGTCCTACTTGATCCGAGACTGAATGAGCTCGATTAGTAGAGTAGTACACTACGGGCAAGCCTATGGTGCATCTTTTGTGGCATATGAATATTATTTCTGAGAGCGAGTGAATTCTTTCTATCTTGAGTTCCTAAGTGTTCTTAAATTTTATTGTGTGTGGAACTAGCTCTTTGATTTGGTGAGGGCATATGATTCACGAAGGAAAGGTAATGTTGTTGACCTCTATGTCAGAGTAGTGAGTGGATTGTAAATAAAGCATGGTATATGTGAGTCGACTATTAAGGCGAGGATGTTACACCTCTGTGATTGAGATGTTTTAAAACATTCTTGGTATAACATGTTAAGGGATGTGCTTAATAAGTTGTGTACATGAGTGTAGTTTGATTGCTCGAGGACGAGCAAATGTTTAAGTGTGGGGTATTGATGTGTGGCTAGAATTCATGGTTTAACACGTTATATGCCTTACATTTTATGTGCGTTAATGATAAAAATACACTTTTTTATGTGCATAATGGAGTCTATTTCATGTGTAGGTTAATTGGAGATGGAAGCCGAGCTAAATGGATGCAAATACGTCAAAAATACGCCCAAGAGTCGAAAAAGAGCAACCCGGGCTATAGTGGGGCGTTTTGGCCTTAAAGTCAGGCCTAGCCTGGATATAGTGGGATGTTAGACCGATAAAGCCAGGCCTAGCCTGGCTATAGGGGGGCGTTAGACCCATAAAGCCAGGCCTAGCCTGACTATAATGAGGCGTTTGGGGCTTAACACCTAGGTCCCGGGTCCGGTCAATTCCGAGTTTTGAAGGTTTTAAGTATTTGCCGGTTTGAATAAAAGTCTCCTACATGTTTAGGGTTTATCCCAAACATATAAATATATCCAAAAAAACACAACTTGAATAAAGGAAGCCATTGAAGTGAAGAAAAACCTGTGGATTACTACTCAGTGAAGGAAGCCAATGAAGTGAAGATAAACTTGTGGATTACTACTCAGTGAAGCAAACATTGATTTTTATAGCTTTTATTCATTATTTTGTAGTTCAATTATGCAAGTTATTTTAGAATTGATTCTTATGAATATGAGTAGCTAA